>MU179301.1:6642-38378 GCA_016767475.1 Suillus weaverae
ATTATGTGCAGACTGGGACCATGCATGGCCTTCCAGCGACCCTTGAGGGACGGCAGAGGGCTGCGGAGAATAGTATTGGCTCGGGTCCATTGGGGGAAACTGGGGGAGACCAGCCACCGGAGCAGTGAAGTGGTTCAACGTCGGAAACGGCGTCTGATTATTTTGGGCAGCCTGTAACGCCAAAGACCTAGAGAAATAAATGAGCAACGGTGGGCACTCAGTTGGGGTGGCACGTACACTTCCTTTAGATATTCATCTTCCTCGCAGGCCTGAGCCCATCTGCCAAAGGCCGTCAGTTTGAGTCGATGTTTTGAACGAGGTAGAACCACATACACGGCCTTCATGGCGGCCACAACGTCTGGATGAAGAATCTCTTCGACGTCTTCTGAGATCATGGTAGGGATAACTTCGGGGTTGTTTCCAGATTGAGAACACGGAACGATAGACCCGCTAAGAAAATGATCAGATGAACCCCGTTATACGACTCGAGATTGAACACCAACCTATCCGACATTTGAGGACTGTTGTATGAGGCACTAAACGCGGAATACATCGTCAGCATATGAAGATACCGAGTCGACATGTAGGTAGACCTACATAGACGTAGCGATGATTTGAACGCTTGATATGAAGTGGTTAAGATGACAAGATAAAGTGCCAAAGTAAAGAGGACGAGAGATAGTGAAGTGAAGTGAAGTGAAGTGAAGGAGGGAACAACGCCACCTTTTAAACCTCGCAACAAGTGTAAAAGCGCAAGATAAAGAACGCCTGTGGACGCGCATTGTCCCCCGACAACATGTCGCAAAAGGGCAAGCGTTTGTGGTTTACTCACCATAGGAAACGCGTCTGTGGCCTGGGATCCACTGTTTTGCTTTGAAGGGCCATACGTGCATCAATCCACAAAAGCACAAACCTTCCACTGCACGTCGCTCATCCTTTGTAGACCTAGACGCGTGTGCAACGATAAAGTAAGTACCGGCGCTTCTTCACTAGAGTATATGTCATTACAAGCGCGTGCAGCAGTACAGCCCCATCAAGGTTCGAAGTGTCGCAATAATGTCATTTTCGAGGAGCATGGTCAAGGCACACTCAACTAAGACCGCGAGCTTTGGCAGCGGTACCCGCTTGAGACAGCAGCGAGCGACCTCCAGCACAAGCGGGCAGCTGATATATTACAGTTGAACGTTGTGCAGTAGAAAAACGGCAGATGTGAAGGCGCGTAGCATCCCAGGCCTGAAATTTTTGATGTGTAGCGTCAGTCGCATGTTTAGTTGTAAACGTGCGGGGACGCTCACCTTCACTGTTCATTGCGTCGTGACCCAGCCTAGTCTTTACCTCTGACGCGGAAATCGGAGGGCATGGTATCACCTATCCACTCAATGGACACCGCAATACTTTTTCAGATGGAAAGATAGGTTGACATTACCGTTTACACGAAGATGTTACGAGCTAACTGGCAATGTAACAGAGACCACGCAGCCCGTAATACCCTCGTTATCATGGGGTATGAGGGTAACATTCTCTGGAATAGACGTCAGCAGCTTCATTTTCAGTTGAATCAGAAATACTTGAACTTGAAGATACATCACATTATTAATCAGCCTGAGATAGGCGTATCAGTACGTGTGACTTTTGTTATCACGATCCTGACAACATAAATGTGCGCGCATAACGCAAGGTTTGTGTTGATATTAGAATTCGCCGTAGCAATTAGTTGTGACTAGCACACGAGACAAAGTCCAACTTGAACGACAAGCGTAGGTGTTGTTTTGGTTTGTTGTCCAAAGGCTTCTGGGTGTTGCCTTATTCGGAAGTTGCACCTTGCAAATTAATTCACTAGGTTTTCTCGATCGACCATGTTTCAATAAGTAATCTCGTGCACTGTGGGGCTACACGACTGGCAGCCACCGGCCAGATATTTACTGAGACGCCGATCATACTAGTACTGGTAGGTTATGGCAGCCTTTCTGCATCATGAACTGAGAGAAAACATAAGTCATTCAAACATCATGATTATATATGTTCTCAATCAATGATACGTGGAGCCTGATAACCACCGCAAGGCAGACGAATTAGTTCCACCCCTGCAGAAGGACCGTTCGAAATTTTGATCAAATATCGAAAACGACAGATTAAAACTTGAATACGACCCGAGTATTGAATATTGAATCGAGACGGCGTAGATGGAAGATGGCGACGAGAAGATTCGGACCACTAACATTGAAGGCATCCATAGACACCGGAAGGAGGAGAGAACGCATATTTGTGCGTCCAAATCGATAACTGGCCTTCTGCCTGACACACATGCAGGCGAAAGCAAGGTAATGCAAGGCGAGCATAATGTTATTCCAAACTGCGACGTCTCTCACTCTTTCCATGAAAGTATGGGAACGACTGATAGACGTCAGTGAGGCTAAGAGCCTGAAATTTACATACGCGTGGTCTCACAAGGTGAAGAGGCTCGGACTAGAAGACGAAGGGAGAATAGCTCAGCCTAAGTTAAAAAGACTACAACTACGACAAGTGCATACCTAGTAAACCGATAATGTGCGAAGAAGGTTATTAAAGAATCGCTGAGACGGTGAACGAAAGGTGAACGTGGATGAAACGCATATAGATAAGTGGATGTGCATGTAAAAGAAAGTACGTACGGGGACACACATCATTATACGTGGCACATGGGCAACCATGCAATCTACCAAAAAAGAATCACACTGATGACCTTTGTTGCATATTGATGTAACGCATGCCAAGGCCGAGCCACAGAATGAAAGCTAATGGATAAATAAATAAGACTGGTAAATCGTCCATCATTACCATTGCATGCAAGAGCAGGGCGACCGCGCCAGCCGCCGCAAGAGAGGTAAATAAATTACATCCCAGAATAATAGAAATCAAACCTGATAAAATATAAATTTCAGTGCAAACTTTGAATCCAAACGCGAAAAGGTTCGCTTACCACCTGCGAGACATCCCATAGCGCAGACGGCAGCAAGATTAGTCATGCGAATGAGGCTGACGTGAGTCAGTACTTTTCGACGCGACAAATGGAATGGCTTCTGCGTCCGAGTGATTTTTTTGGGTCAGGGACAGCGCGATACAGTGGTTGCGCCAGAAAATGTCCCTACCCTCGGGTTGATTGTTTCATGCAGCTCGACCGCCGCGTCGGATTGCCAGAACAACATCTGGCAGAATAGTCCAAACAGCGAGAATGAGAATGATAAGGAAACAAACAAGTCGTAGTGGAAACATTTTCGACGATTTTAATCCGTGGTTTCAACGTCAAATTGAAATAGTAAAATAAGGCCAATCCTTGCTACAAAAGCGGACATGTCAGTCTTGCAAGACAGAAAGATAACTAAAAATATACTTACCAAGCAGAGAAACTTAGCACTACGCGCCGGAAGCGCTCATTACGCTTCTTCCAGCCCTCTTCTCTCACCTCCTGCCAAAGTTCCTCAAGACTGGGCTTTCCGACAGAAAAGTAGCAGAGGATACCGAAGCAAAGCCGAACATGGAACCGGGATGGTGGTTTCCAGTCCTCGGGAAGATCTAGTTGCTTTTCTATCTCTCTGTAAGGCGAGGAAGGTGACTCGACACTGGACTTCATCGGGACATCTGAGTGGTCGCTGCCTGAGTCAGAGAGGAAGACATGATGACGAAGCTATCACGATTTATACTAAATTAGCAATGTGTCTTGTTGAGCGATCTAGGAGATGAACAGTGATAAGAGTAAGCGTGAACAGCGAGATACCTACCTCGGCCTCGTGGATCAAGCTTCGAGAGTGCGGCTTCTGTATAATCGTGGAGGATATATGGGGATGAGAGGAGTCGGATATTAGCAGGAGCAACTGAGTCATTGTCAGCAATATATCGGGGGAACGAGTGATGAGGGACGCAAACCAGAGGAATCGTGTTACGGATTCGCTAGGCGTTTGGGAGATCTGGCTTTCGGGATCGTGGTACAGATCTTTGGAATATTATGCTTTGAACGAAAATGCCTACAGACTACGAGCTCGTCCGAATGGAGAGGCGAAACAAGACTACAAAACGCGCTTGAAATTGGGAGGTGCACCCAAACAAAAGCAGTAGTGAGCGCCGTACGAAAAATGAGAATGAAAAGAGGAAGAGGACAATAAACACAGCTGGAGAATCTTGGAAGCACCAGTCTTTTGAGGAAGTGCACAGACCAGTACCAGTGTCCAAGATAGAAGTACGCCCATGGAGGATCTCCACGGATCAGGGGTGTGTACAAAAATGTCGTGCCAGGATAGAGGATCTTGAAGCTTGGCCCTTAGTGCAATAACATGTGGTTCTCGATTTCGTCTGGTCCTCTCAATTCCAATTCTATTCTATCTCACCGCATAGGACTTCGATGACTTCAGCAGCGCCACCTCCAAAGCTCGTGAAATTTGGAAAACGTAAACTTAAGTCACCAGAGTCTTCTCCGTAGCCTTGACAAGCCAGAAACAGAACATTGCACCGAGGAGGCGCACTATTCTTGCAGATTTGGATGGAGGGTTATGCTGAGGGTTATGCTGAGGGTCAACCATAACTCGACCCATTGCGAGTAAAAGTATTCATAGCTGAGTTGGAGATTAATCGTTCTGGATAATAGAGGCTAGAGCGCTGTTAGTGTCTGTCTATTCTGGAAATGGCTTACCTCGACGTCCTCAGCGTGATGCACCCAGCGCTTTGATAGGACTGCGATAGGTCACACTTAGTCTACCCTAGAGAGACCATAGACGAAGATGATAAATCCTTGCTAGCCGTTTCGAGTAACACAACGCGCCAGCTTTGCCTGAATAGATGGTCCGCGCTGCCATGGTCGGATGATAGTGAATATTTGAATACTGATGCCATTGGCAATATGCAGCCGGTACTCTCTGTGCATGTGGTGAGGACTAGATATCATGAGGTTTGCAGTAGACATCACGGCTGTCTCCGTTTGCCTATGTGACCAACATTTAGTTGTCTGACAACATTTATCGACTGGCCACTGCAGCAGGCGATGCAGTCAGAAAACTGTCGTCCTTTACTGGCGGTGGCATGCAGATTCGGTGCGCAGTCAAGTTTTTAAGAAATTGCTGATATTGACTCGCAGAGCGTCTCCTGCAAATCTCACGCCTTGCCCCGCACAACTACATAATCTATAGTGCCTTATGACCAGTGGTTCATAACGCACTTAGACGATAACCAGAAAGTCAAGCAGGTTAAACATTGGATACTTTCCAAATGCAATATCATCCAAACGCCCCATCTTCCCGCTCAGCGTCCAGTTTCTCCTATCACGTTTGCTTCTAGCATCAGGACACGTACCTCAGTCGACAGTATGGACGACGGTTATAATGAGGATGACGAATATGACGAGGACTCGGATGACTTTGATGACTTTTCCTATCGCCACCCAGAACTCAGGCGTCAGACTATATATTCTCGTCGACCTGGAAAGACCTCGGCTGCATCTGCCTCACACACCATCCAGCCTGGCAGTAGCCCAGTCACCGACCAGTATACCCTTATCTCCTTCTCGACTGGAACAATTCTAGAAGATGACTATGCCCTATCGTGGTATAACCTTCGGCCTTGTGAACTTCTCGAGATGCACCGCTCAGGAAAGGTCGTCCAATTACCAAGAGAATCCATGTCGGAGTATGTCCAACCCTACTTCGAGTCTAAAGCCAGGGCCCTCCGTGCAGTATGGAGTATAAAGTCAGGCCGATTCGAATCCCCTGCGACCACCACCAATAGGTTAAACGCAAGAAGCAGAGAAAAGATATCTACCACTCAGGCTCATTTGCAACCCGAAAAGAAGAGGAGAAAGGCTAAAGTCGAATGGAAAGATCGATGGATAGTGATAAATCAGGGCACGCTGTCTCTCTGCAAGGATCCCTCTGTGCGTCTTTTGCAAATACAGTTACCGCATTGCGTGCTCACTATTAAGCTACCAGGGCGGGACCCCTTTGCATCATTTTCCACTGGCATCATTATGCGCGCTTCGTGGCGCAGAGTCTCTTGCAAGAGCTTGTTCCATCATTGCAGAGCAACGCGTTGTTTGTCTCAAGTTTCAAGGCAAGGAGTTCATGGCATCCTCCGCCTCCGCCTCTTCACCGCCCATGTCCCTCCCCTCGTCTCCGATTGCAGAAGACTGGAAAACAGACGTGCAAATTGAAGCGACAGATATCACCTCTCTACCAGACAAAATTACTTCAATCTCAAAAGAACCTCCAGACAAGGGAGATCACCACAAGAACCCCTCACCCTCCGACTATGATCCGGAAGACATCTGCCGTGGGGATGGCGAATGGCTCGTCCTCGATTTGCTTGATGATCATGGTACTCAATTTAATTCACATCGTCCGTCTCTCTAACTATTCACTCGCACAGCTTTCTCGAACATCCTCCGCATCCTCCACCGCTACGCCTCTAATCCAATATCATCATCGTTCCTCCCTTCCTCATCAATCATCACAGTCGCAAACTACTGGAACAATGTCTCTTCTCCTGCTCTCACGCCTTTTGTTTACTCCTCCCCATATGACTGTGTTCCATACCCGGAATGGCGCACGAAAACCGTCGAGACCGCGCGCAAGGCTGGTATGGGGGACGTCGGAAAACCCCTTGCACTCGTCCTATTGTCCGAAAATACCCGCCGAGAATCCTCATTGCACGACATGCGGAATCCGCGATTGACTTCCTCGAAAGAAATTAGTCATAAATCTTCCACTAGTTCTTTTGCGCCATACTCGGACTCAGAATCAGGCGAAATCGATGGAGAGAGCGAGATGGAGTGGGAGGGATGGATGAGGGATCTGGAGAGGCAAGGAAGTGTGAAGCAACATCACATTCATCATCAGAAAATCATCCATTCTCTTAGCGACTCCGAGCACCAACCGCCAAGCCCCTCACCCCTCCCCACCCCACCACTTTCAGACGCATCCTCCCAGGGTTCCCCAAGGGGCTACTCACCCCCGCACTCACCCCCCGCATACCCCACGATCAACAATGTCATCAAATACGGGGACTCTTTTTCCCGTACTTCTATCGAATCACGTGTGCCTGGGAGGGTCAAGAATACGACGGTTAGCACCGTGAGCGTGGGCACTGCCCCGCACACGTCTCCGCGAAGACGGTCTTCGACGCTTACTCCCGGCAGCTTATCCAAATTAATAAAAGACCGGGAAAAGGGAGACGCCGTTCGTCCATCGACTGCTATTAATGGCTCGCGTACAGGAGCGCCATCATCATTACGAGGCACCCATATCCGACATGCACATTCAGGATCCAACCTCCGTTCAGCCCCGACAGAGAACCTATATCGCGCACAAGACACAGAAGGTTCCAGCACTGGAAAGAAAAAGGTTGGTATCGTGAGGGGTATGTCGATGAGGGCAGAAAAACTTGTCAGAGGACTGGACGCTGCCATAGACTTTGTTGATAACCATCCTTAGCGTTGGTTTTTTTTCTCTGTCTCGCTCTTTTCACCTAGGTTATTGCACGTGGAATTGGTATTCGAGGTTATTTTTGGAGTGTATATTAGTATGTATTCGCCCGTGCTAGCTGCAACAGTACTTATTATATACTGTAACAATTTCTCGGCTACCTGGACTCTTCAAAACCTTGCGGCCCATAGGAAGACCTGCCCCCTGGGCCAAGCTTGGTGCTAGTGACGTGCATGCTTTTCTGCTGGTTATCTCATGACCGTCGGAACTCATTGATGAGTCCTTGAGATTGTAGCCGTGGTTGGGAACTGTAGAAGAATGCAATTTTGCTCAACGAAATATAGACATTTATGCCCTGAGTTCCAGATAATTATGATATGATTTTGCCTAGTGAATTTCACTGAAACTACTCGAGTGTGCTTACGTACTCAGAAAAAGGGGGTCGTCCTGATGTGGCCACTGTGTGGCGTTTTGCTCGTTGGACCTACTGTGATAAGCTTTGCCAGCCTTCCTTAGCCATCATGAACTCACCCTGGAAAGGCAAAGCAAAAACCACGAACCAAGATTATGACGACTTGCGACCAACCATAACTTACAGACACCTTCTATCCAATAACCTCGGTGTCAGAGATCCCCTACGCGTCGTCGCCCTATGCGATAGCGACGCATTCTATGCTGCCTGCGAACGCGTCCGGCTTGAGCTTGACCCGAGCGTACCAATCGTTGTACAACAATGGGAGAGTCTCATAGCAGTGAGCTACCCTGCACGCGAATTTGGCATATCCCGCATGGATAAGATCAAAGACGCCAAGAAGAAATGTCCTAATCTACTTGCCGTGCATGTCGCAACTTACAAAGAAGGCGAGAAGAAACCCGGCTACTGGAAGGATGTCGATACGCGCACTCACAAGGTATGTTTTGCATCCTCTGACGCTCTGAACGTAACAGAAGTAAACCTTCGTTGTTGCATATTCAAAAGGTGTCCTTGGATCTATATCGACGTGAAAGTAACAAGATTATTACCATGTTTAAGGAGGCTCTTCCAACCGGGGAAGTTGGTGAGATGCGCGTGATTCTTATTTCTTATGGTCGACTGACGTTAAAGCAAGAGAAAGCCTCCATTGACGAAGCATTTATAGACTTTACTGGTCCTGTGAGAGAAAAGTTACTTGAACGATATCCATACCTTGCCCAAGTTCCCGCCGATGCCCCGAATGGGATAGACAGCCCGCTTCCACCACCACCTGCAATAAACTGGGATGATCTGGGAACAGTCTTACTGCCAGAAGGAACTGATAGTGCTGGCGAACAATCTAATGATGAAGTTGATGGTGGTGCGACATGGCACGAGGTAGCGTTGTCAATCGCCGCAGAGCTGATGCGAAAGATTCGCGAAGACATACATTCAAAGTTAGGCTATACAACTTCTGCTGTAAGCGCCATCTCTTCCTTGTCAGTGCGCTCCTAATCATCTTACGCACAATCAATGATGCAGGGGATTGCTCGTAATAAGTTCCTTGCGAAGGTTTGTGCTTCTCTCCCTCAGTCGATTGCACTCAATCTCTCGCAGCTTTGTGCCTCTTACAAGAAACCCAACAGCCAAGTCGGTCTTCTAAGTTCTATGTTGACACCAATTACCGAATATACATGCATAGACTATCCTCCGGAACGACGCCATTCCAAATTATCTCCATCCCATACCCTTTCAAAAAGTACGTCTCTAATCTTGAACGTATGTTGACTACCTTGACCGCAAGACACGCTAGATTCGCTTCCTTGGTGGAAAGCTCGGCGATGCTCTAGCGAAAGAGTATGATGTTTCAACTGTGGGTGACTTGTTGTGAGTAATGGGTGATTCTTCTCGATTTCTACTCATCGCTCACCCAACCCAAGAACGGTTTCACTAGGTAATGGATATTGTTTTCATCTACCTCACTTTCTTATACATGGCAGACGAAATACAAAGCAAATTCGGTGAGAATGCGCTGTGGGTGTATGAATTCCTTCGGTAAGATATTCATTTTTTTTTATCCCGGCGGACGTTTATCCATTATGCAATACTAGTGGCATTGACCGCACTGAAGGTATTTCAGCGTGACCTGGCTGCACCTTTCACATTTACAAGTAGTTCATAGTCAAAGAGAAGTCTGCGTTGTTCAGGAGCATGTTGGCGTCAAAGAACCTTCCGAAGCCGATAACCCAGCCCTCGGATGGACACCAATGGATCCGAGTCCTTGCTGCAGAGCTAGCGTTACGACTTAATGATGCGAGAGAGTCGATGCCGACGCTCTGGCCCAAGACTATTGTGCTCCATGCTCGCAAAGGTGATTTGATCTTACAGCACCGAATGTCATTTGTTGAGCTAAGGACACGTCAGGATACGAATCGTCGCGATCCAAACAAGCTACGTTCCCTTTCGTCCGCAATGTGACAGTAGACGTGATAGCGACGGCCGCGGATAAACTTTGGAAAGAGCTTACTGGCGACGCAAAGACCGTCAATATCACATCGGTCCAGCTAGCATTTACTGGCCTGGAGAAGGCCGAGATGGGCCAGAAAAGCATCGAAGGGTTCTTCACAACTCGAGATATCCAACAACGAACATCCCTCAAACGTTCGCGGGAAGAAGATGACCCTCTGGTATCGCTTGAGAGCACTAACCTGGCTCTGCCCAAATCTAGCGATGTCGAGGCTGTTTCATTCAAATGTACCCGATGTCATAAGACGATCGCACTTCGAGAAGGCCAAGCGACAGGTGACCCCAACGAAGTAGCACAGCGATTGGCAATGTTACGTTCGGAACACGGTGACTTTCATTTCGCACAGGACTTGGCAAACAGCAATGACGGGTCGGTGCCTGTACCTCGCGGTTCATCGTCGAAACGGAAGAAAGTGGAACCAAAAGGAATTGCAAAGTTTTTCATCAAGAAGTAGGCAGCTTGGTGGCATGAGGCAATGGGGAAAAGCCATGATGATATATGTATGATAATCACGCCTCTGCGCGAGCGAATGAGTTAGATCGGTGGCATGGAATGCACAGGTTTTCACACAGGTATGTAGTATGTCTTTGAGGCAGTGTAGCAGGTGGCAGTTTTGATTGATCATCACTACTGCATTGGCTAGCTATTCAGAGCGTGGCTATCTCGCGCCGTCAAACCTTCAGTTGCCGAGTCCCGACACAGTCATATGAGGAGAGAAATGAAGTTTCGATCAAAACGCTGTCATTCGTTCGTTCGTTCGTTCGTGCGTTCATCATCTTTCGAAGTTCTTTCTGCGGACTGTGTCCCACCTTTCGACCTCTGAGAGGCACGTTTCCGCGGCTAGTCCGTCATTCTTCGTTCATTTTCCTCTGTCTGGGACAGCTAGCCGTTTGCTTGGTCTTTTTCATTTCAAGAACCCTCGAGGCATACATCATTCATTATCATGCTCTCGAATTCCCACTTCACGCCCTTCTCTACTGCTCAGGCAAATGTATTGATCGTGAGCCATTAGCACGACTTATCGCGAGTAGCGTCTGATGATCATAACAGGTTGTTCCCGTGTTTGCCTTGCTATCTGCGTTAGCGCTCGCTTTTATAGTTTTCAGGAGTATCCGTCTTGTGGTGATTCCCTCATTCCAGCGTAACGGGTCGGCGTGCAGAGCTCCGGAGAACCTATTCTTCCGTACTCAACCGGGCCAGTATGCTGCCTCACTTGTTTTAAGCAATGTTTTCCTCACCGCAGCTGGGCTTATGGAGTTTTTCTGGGTCAAACAATCTGGGATTCATCAAGGTAGCGCTTTCGATATTCAAACTACATGCCGTTGTACTGATGGTTATCAGGCTCCATGTGCACTGTTCAAGGTAATCCAACTAATAGTGCTATGATCAAATACTGAGTGATCTTGTGACCAGCTGTCCTCATGCAGATTGGTACCTGGTCCACCTGTTTCTTCTCTGTTGCTATCGGTATTCACACGTGCAACTCCCTGGTGTTTCGTCTCTACCAAATTAGCCATCTGAGCACCGTGGTCATCGCCTTTGGATGGATCATGTCGCTGGTGATTGGTAAGTGGCGCTACAACAGCAACCGAGTTGATATCATCTCATGTTCATCTATATCTGTAGCACTGGCACCCGCCAGCCAAGTTGGTGTCTATGGCCCAGTCACCGTCTCCTGCGGCGTTACGACGGCATATCCCAGCAAGATATTTGGGCTTGAAGCTTTTCCAGTACGGTTTATTCCAGTCTGACCTGATAGGGTCTAAATAATTGCAACCAGATCATTCTTGCCTCTGTACTTTCGGTCATTATTTACTCCCCGATATTCCTTGTTCTCCGGGGTATTCTGCATGTCAAAGGGGGCGTCAAGAAGGCTCAGGGACGATGCTGTGCTGTGACTGACTCGGAGGAATACCACCGCTTCATGGTAGCTGTTGCGAAGACGATGTTTTGGTGAGTTCTGGTGCGTTTCTGCTTATCCAGGTCATTCATCCGTTTCACGCAGGTACCCTATCGGTTCGTGACCTCGCGTATGATCGAGTTCTTCTGTCCTGATTTCCTGTCTAGCATTCGTCTCCCTCTTGTTGCCGATCACGGTTGCCAATATGGCACAATTTTCCGGTCGTGCTATCCCATTTGGAGCAGATGTATTTGCGCATGTATGCTGCTTTATGCTTGGTTGGTGGTCCGGGTTTCAGTATGCGTCGTGATAACTGATTGGTGTTCTAGGGCTTGTCAATGTTGGTCTTATGTACAACACCTTCCGCGTGCTCAGTCCAGTTTTCCATGGTTCAAAACTGCCAAAGATTCAGGTTGATACAGAGAAGACTTTTGGAAACGACGCGTTCGACGAATCGCCTATTCTTCCCCCAGTTGCTCACATGCCCAAAGGACCGATTTTGCCACTGTACAATGATACCTTCGATGCACCATCCCCAGTCTCGCTATCAGATTTTCCGTCAGTTAAATATCATTCTCGGAACTCATCCACCGAAAGTACTGATTCCACGACCCACCTGTTGGGCATCAAGAGGACGCCCTCGAGGTTCCACAAGATGAGGGTCAGGCAGGGCGAGTCGTTGCTGCCTCTGTCTCGTACCATTCTCACTCCTGCGGAGCTCAACCGTCAGCTCGATGCTGCGTCTGATACAGAGAGTCTCAAGGGTCACAACCTTCGCCTCGACTTGCCTCAGATGGCTGAGGTCAAGACAGCCAAAATGGCCGTTGTGACTGTCAGTCTATCGCCTGCACCTCGTTCTGCTGTTGCATCGGTGGTCACTGCCTCTCCAATCGTGCCTACGCCTATCCAATCCACGAACGCCCCTCCCATCATGAGGCAGTTCACTGCGGCCTTTGGGAAGCCGAGCCGCAAGTTGTCCATGTTTGGGCCACGGTCAAAAGGCAGTGGTAAATTGCCCCTCACTCTTCTTGTTGGGCCGCCGCTTTCGCCTATCCCTGCCTCCCCGTCTGTCAAGAGTCCGACAAAGAAGTTTAGCTCCCGGCTCCGCGTACCTTCCACAAAACGCAGACCAACTCCATTGGATCTCCCTGATGTCACCCCTATACCTGTCATTCGGCCCCTACCTGCCATTGCTACAAATGCTGAGGCTCTTCAGAAGATTGACAAAGGTAAAGGCAGAGCTCCGCCACCGCCTACAACTCTTCTGGTGGAAAAGGATGCCATGTCCCGTTCCCACGCTGCCCTCAGACCATTACCTCAATTCCCTCGCAACAGCGCAGCATCCTCGTCTTCTAGTGAACGTAGTCGCCCCGAACCTGCTGCGTCTGTGACCCCTCATGAACGTCGCGCTTCAATTTCGTCGCTCCTATCCATGTCTTCTCTATCTTCCTTCCCGGACAGTCCTGATAGCATTTATTCAACAAGCTCAGTTGACGGAGGAAGTGAGAAAGTCCTGCCGAGCATTCCACCGACGCGCCGCAATTGAAAGCATCGACTCCGAGTCGTCTTCGTCCCCTTATTTCGAGAAACGCAAGCGGGCCCTCAAAGTGAGAGATTGACCTGGACGACGGTCTGGTCGCAGGATAGTGCTGTTACCTTAAGCCAGCTCCCGGACGAAGAGGCCACTGGCATGCTCGCATATGCATCACTTGTCCCTGGTGCGAGCGTAGATAATATTCCAAAGAGACAGGAAGTTCCTCCTGTACCTCGCGTTCCGATAACACCTGCACTTCGGCCAGGCAATTTGGTGGCAAAGCTGTCGGGTATCCCGCCTTGGTTGCGGACATGACTCAGAGGACTGCACCCACGATACTGCACAATATAGACGCTGCTTGAGATAGTACAATTTACATACTGGTTATCACGATGTTTACGTTTACATTCCACTTCACTCCTTACAATTGAATGGACCTTTACTTAAAGCTCAAGCTTCAATTACCTCACTCGACTGCGACAAATGTAATCCAATTGGACTTTGCCTAAGATGGTAGATTCGATGACGTATCTTTAAAGAGTCCTGCTCTTCTTCTTGCTCTCATATCCCGCCAGTACAAGCCACCAACGTTGCATCAACAATATTAATGGCGTTATCCAACTGGGCAGCATATCTGAACAGGTCAACAAAACTGCTCAGAGACAGCAGCATCAAAAGCACGCTTGTTTAAACGTCGGATCCCAACCACAAAACTGACAATGCTATATACAGTCCTCCGTATGGAAGGCGCAGACGGGCCTTCAAGAGCACCTTTGACACTCTTCAGGTTAAATTCTAAACAGGACATTGAACAATTCGCGACTGGGTGCGATGCAGATATTGGTGGCACGTCCACTGTCCATTTAGAGCTTGAAGAGTCCCGGGAGCATAACAAGGGAAATGGGAGCACAGCTACAGGTCGGTTTTGGGGTGAGATGAGACTGGATGTCAGACCGGAACTCCAAGGGCGAATCAGGGGTGGATATGCTGGTTTTCGGTCCAAGGTAAATGCTATTTCCGAGCTTGATTATCACATCCGCTTGACTCGATGTCCATACCAGCCTCGCCCAACACTCTTTGGTGAAATGGTCGACGATGTTTCTAATCACCAGTTCCTTGCCCTGAGGCTACGTCTCGGTGGTGATCCTCGGTTGCGCAACTCGTATTTTGTGAACTTACAAACTGACGGGCCGATCACGACGGACTTGTGGCAGCACCGGCTCTACTTCCAACGGAATGATGGTGGCTGGGAAGATGTATTCGTGTGTCCAATCCATACTCTGACATTTGCACTGGCGCCAACTGATCGCACCCCTTTGAAGATACCGTTTGAGAACTTTATACTGACGAATACGGGTGAATTGGTGCAGCATCAAATTGCGATGATGCGCGAGCGGATACGGACGGTCGGAATATCACTGCTTGGGGGAAACAGTGGTGTTTCGGGTTCGTATGACCTCGGCATTGACTCCATACGGGCGGTGAATGAGGAAGACGTGACGCGGCCTCCATGTAAGTGGTTCTCACTGGAATTCGAGAGCTGAAGACTCAATGAAAATAGTGATAGAAAAAGATCCATCCCACGGCATTTGAACGCTACTACGTACACTCCATCACGTTGGATTAAAACAACTTGCATGAGCATCTAACGATTTTGGTCCATAATCATAAACTATATATACAACGACCTATACAACGGTAACCTTTCATAACCGACGGGCCTGACGAATGATGAAACCGCAGAAGAACGTACAATGGTCAACAAGAAGCCCATGGGTCAGCCAGCAGGGAGCGCTAGGAGTAGAATAGTGTGTCCGAAAAGAAAGGAAGGGCAGGTATATGGACGCTCTCATACGACTACACAACCACCGCAGCATCCGCTGTGATCGCCGTCATGAGCGTCACCTTTGCCACTGTAGACGCCAGGTCCGCCGCCACCGGAGTTGGCCATGACGGGTCTGCCTGTTTGTTGCTCCTGCGAGAATAAATTACATGAGTAAATTGTCAGAAATGAGAAGAGATTCTTACCTTGTTGTACTTCCTTATCTCGCGGACGAGGTTGCTGAATGCTTCGTCGACGTTGATGCGCTGCTTAGCCGATGTCTCGATGAACTTGCAGCCAAAGTGCTTTGCAAGGTCACGGCCCTCTGTTCATTATTAGGAAATAGTACATTCAAAAATCAGTCATGACTTGCCATTCATTCCAACTTGTCTCTCATACTCAAGGTCGCACTTGTTAGCCACGACGATGACAGGGAATGAATCTTGGTCCTTCACACGAAGGATCTGTTGATGGAAGGTGCTGATTTCCTCGAAAGAATCGCGGGAGGTGATAGAGTAAACGAGGAGGAAGCCTTCACCAGTGCGCATGTATTGCTCGCGCATAGCTCTGTGGGAAGTGAGCGGCAAGGACTATCGGCAGCGGAATATCATTCACCCGTATTCCTCCTGACCAGCGGTGTCGAGGACGTCGAGTAATGCGACCTCTTCGTCGATGACACATTGCTTGCGGTACGAGTCTAAGTCACTATTACTCAGTGAAGACTCGAATGGAAGAGAAACCATCGTACCCTCGATTGTTGGATCGTATTCGTCGACGAAGTGACTTTGAATGAACTGGATGGTGAGGGCAGATTTACCGACACCTGGTTGGAACAAGTGCTGTGAGACGCGGTTTATCACATTTCTGCAGCTTGGTGCTCACCACCGCCGCCGACAACTACCAACTTGTATTCTCTCAAGAACTGCGCCTGTAAATGCAATAATGCTGTGAGCCCTTGTTGGTAATTGCAATTACGGTTAGGATGGTACACACCCTCGACATAGTTTGTCAAGTAAACAAGAAAGATTTACGACTTGAAAAGAACTTGCTTAATCACAAGGAAGAATAGTTTGGTGATACCAGAAGGAATGATGAACGCAACTTCCGCACGGGCGATTATAATGCTGGATACTGAGAACCAAATAAGACCAATTCTAGATCTGTGGACCGACTCTGGCTATGACCGGTCACCGACCGTGCGGCCACATCCGACTCAAATGCTGTGAATCCTCTTATCATTATCTCCTTCCTGTGCGTTGTCTTGCGAAGACAGGTAGCCGACTCCCAGACTCAGTCTTTCTAATTTATTTCCATCATCGTGGACTCATGCTCAAGGTTAGGGTCTGCGACTGTAAAAATATATTTACATTCGTCATCGCATCTTGAATCGCACTGCAAATTACCCCGGCTTGGTACACATATCAGTGTTTGCTCCTGGCATGATTTATTATTTTTGGAGTGCTACGACCCCTGAGGCCTGGGGACGCGATAATTGTGGTGCAGTGCCCTACTACAGCAACTTCATTGTGCGGGTCCGGGACGCTTTTACCTATGCATCTCAAGTGAACACGCCGCAACATGGGAAGGTTGGTCTTGTGACATTATTCTTTCAACTCACTGCCTGTGGATCTTTTATAGATCTACCAGCCCTCTGCAGCACGTAGTATCATATCCCTCGTCAACCTCACATATCAACGAAGGTGTTCACAAACAATGCATAGCATTTTGGAATCACCCCCATACGCTCTCCTGAGTTATCCAAGTAACCTTCGAAGTTCTAAATCCGAAAGGGATCCATAGGTGCGTGGATCATTGGGCCAGCCTCGGCATAATGCAGCCTGCGTGTACTGTCTCCAGGGCGCTCCGAGGATTTGACCTGTACACACAGCAATTTTTGGGATGACGCTCAGCGCTCTTGAAGCGGCTGGCATTGCCAAAGAAAGGCACGCTCTCCAAATTTACGCCTCACTAACATCGTAGCCTAAGGAAAGTGTTGACGCTCAAAGCATCTCTGATCACTGCGAGACCTCTGGTTGGTGGAAGGGACTCAGTTGCGAACTAGATATAGCACGTCCTTTGCACTATTTCAAATTCAAGATCGCTCCAAAAGTCAAAAAGTGATTCAAGTTTCAGATTTGAAGTTAACCACCGGCCCCCGGGCAACGCAAGCAGCCCACTTTGCCTACGTGAGCTCCAGTAGGCACCGGTTTCATGAAGAACTTCATTTGTGAGTTTATTGCCTCGTGTTTTACAAACTCAATATCAACTCATTGCTGTCTGAGACATCCTGATCTGGTAGACTGACACAGTTCAAAAGTGTTGGAGCCACAATCATGATCATTGTTGCACCGAGTCAACGCTGAATCAGTGTCCATGCAAACGAACTATGTGTGTGGCACGTTTTATTGCTCATGTGCCATCATGATCACAGCATGCAACGTGGTTCATGCGCAAACTTAATTCGAGTTATGATGCAATGTTCAGACAGGGTACACGCGTCAGGGGAACGGGATCGCTTTACTCACAAGATCAGTATGTATGAGTTTGGATTCTTTCCCATGCATATGGTCATGGATCACAGCGGATCACCGATTTGAAATGTCAGAGTATCTGAATCATGCAAGATCATGCATTGACTTGCCATCGATCGAGTGCTTTTATTGTATCTGCTTGTCGCGTTTTCTGCACTATTTTTGCAGGTCTAGACTCTAGACTCTGCAGTGGAAGCCTGAATGCAGTGTGCACCAAATGGGTGCTTTATCTTCAACCAAGGAGCCTGGCTCACGGACTCTGTGGATATACACGGATCCGGAGCTCAGACTAACCCTGGACAACCTAGGTTTCTCCACACTGGGGCAAAGAGTTTGAGACGTAATCGTGATCAACTTACGTTCTCGCATCCGACTATATATTTACAAAGTTGATTGCCGGGGCGCTTGTCCTCGCTTGTCATCCCGCCGCTCCAAACCACAAGCCTGAGGAGCCATTCAATTTAACAGATATGCACTACTGGCAGCTGTTACGCTCTGATACAAGTACCTGTGATCGATACAAACTCAAGATCAATAACCTTGAGGGCTCTACGTGACTACGTCCTGACACCCTCAATCTCCATTTCACGAGTAACTCGATTTATGATGGGCGGGACGCCACTGGTTTGACTCACATGAAAAGAATTTCAGAAGTCACCAGTGTCCGGAGCGAGGTTTCTCCATTTGACACAATACGTGATGTTTTGAATACATATAAAAACCACTGGCAGTCGCCCAGCCGTATGTGGCAAGGTTTTCAACTTTCTCCTGCGACAATGGCTTCCACTTGCACGTACCAGTTCGATACTGCCGTTTACAAGGGCGCTGTTACATTCCCTACTCAACTGTTCATCAATGGTGAATTTGTCGACCCCGTCAATAAGGGGACGATCGAGTGAGTGTTCATGATTAGTACAACCTGTGGTCAGTGATTCTGACGGATTCTCTCAGTTTGATCAATCCTGGTATGGCCCCCAGAGCATAACAGCTTTGTTATCATTTTGATAAGGTTGAACTAGCTACCTGTAAGGCTATTGCCCGAGTTTCAGTCGGAGACCGTGAAGACATCGAGGTTGCAGCACAAGCAGCAAGAACAGCATTCAAGGAACACTGGGGTTTAAAGGTATCCGGGGAAGCTAGAAGTAAACTGCTTCACAAGCTCGCTGATCTTGTCGATGCCAACACTGACCAAATTGCTGCTCTCGAGGCCCTTAACGTCGGTCAGCCAGACACTCCTTATTGATTGGATCATACTGATATACTTCTGCTAGGCAAGACCTTCCACGCGGCCAAGGCAATAGATTTGCCAACTATAGGTTCTCTTCTACGCTACTACGCTGGTTGGGCTGACAAAATACAGGGAAAGAGCATTCAGGTGTGCCTATCGACAATTGCAACGCATAAACTCCTTTCTGACGAATTACAGACAACCCCTGATAAGATTGGGTTTACTCGTCACGAGCCTATTGGTGTAGTCGTGAGTAGTTGTCTCATTACGTTGTAAATTGGATGCTCACGAGCATATGGCAGGGCGCAATCGTTCCTTGGAACTTTCCTCGTCGGTAATTAAACTTATGGGGCTATCCTCTACTCACCCCGTGTCTTCTAGTGAGCACGCTTATCATCAAACTCGCCCCCGCACTCGCTTGCGGCAATACCATTGTGGCGAAGCCCTCTGAATTCACACCACTCTCCGCACTGTTCTTATGCACATTGATCCGAGAAGCTGGTTTCCCACCTGGAGTAGTCAACATCGTGCCCGGATACGGTGACACCGCGGGTCAAGCGGTTGGTGAAAGTATGATAATTGACAAAGTTGCATTTACCGGGAGTACTCTCACGGGTCGCAAGATCATGGAAGCAGCCGCAAGAAGCAACCTGAAGAAAATCAGCCTCGAGCTGGGTGGAAAGAGTCCGAGCATAATTTTTGACGATGCGGACGTTGATCAAGCTGTCAAGTGGGCTATTAATGGCATTTTGTGCGTTTTCCGGTTCTTTTCTTCTTATGTTTTGTTCCTGAAGGTCATGAAGCATGAATCAAGGCGAGATCTGTGTCGCAGGGTCCCGGATTTACGTGCAAGCAGGCATCTATGACGACTTTCTGCAAAAGTTCACAGAGAGCGCTCAGTGTCTTTCTGTGGGTGATCCATTTTCCCCGGGCACGTTCCAGGGCCCCCAGATATCTGAGAGACAATTCGAAGTGAGTGCACAGCTGAACGGTCTATAATAAACACCGATATCCGACGTAAGCGCGTCATGGATTACATCAAATCCGGCCAAGCAGAAGGTGCAACTCTTCGCCTTGGTGGCGAGCGGTTCGGCACAGAAGGTTATTTCATACAACCTACAGTCTTCACGGACTGCACGCCCAACATGAAGATCGTGCAAGAGGAAATATTTGGTCCAGTAGCAGCAATTATGAAATTCTCCGCAGAGGAAGGTTCGCTTGTATTTCATGTTCCCGTTAATAACTCATTTCACGGCGTCAAAGAGGTGATTGAACAAGCAAACAATAGTACGTATGGACTCGCGTGTTCGGTTTATACGAAGGACATCGATAGAGCAATGCGTGTTGCAAGTAACATCGAGGCAGGCACCGCATGGGTTAGTGTGAGATAGTTTTCGTAACGTTCAAGTCAGCTGATCACCAGGTCCGGGTTCGTAGGTTAACTTCAGTAACTGGCCAGACCTTGGATTACCACTTGGTGGTTTCAAGCAATCTGGTATTGGCAGAGACCTGGGAGAAGATGCTCTTGAGAAGTAAGTTAATTTCTCATCTGATCGACGCCCGATGATCTTACCCAGCCTACAGCTACACTAATGTCAAGGCAGTGCACATTAACATTGGGATTAAGATCTAATCCAGTAAACTTGGGCAGTGTGCTCCAATACCACACCCTGACCGCACGACCCCCGGACCGTCGTAGATTAGCGAAGCAGTGAACGCGGAAATGTTACTAGCCAATAAAGATCCCTGCTGAGCACACTGTCTCCATTCCGAAGTGGAGCTTCTGTTGATGTAATGTGCGTGTCCTTTACCCGAGGATCAATTAGTGCTGGTTCTACGACGTAAAAGCCCAGAAGTTTCGTATGCCGTCAATTACCCCAGTGCTTCTCAAACGCTTAGATATATGGTCGTCTGAGCACTGAAAGAAAGCCATTCACAAAATGCCCATCCGCACCTACATCTTCAAAGTTGATCTTCTTGAGTCTCGAGACCCACAAATCTCGAGGACTTTTTCTATACCCGCATCATGGACGTTTCAAAAGCTTCACGCCGCAATCCAGCACGTCTTCCTCTGGCAGAACGAGCATCTCCACGTGTTTACGTTTCAAATTCCAATTGGAGGGGGCATAAACAAAGTTGTATCGATACAAGATACAGACATGATGGGACGGGATGATGAAGAGGGGCCTAACGATATCGTCCTTGATGAGAAAACTGTCAAGCTCAAGGACATATGGGACGACAGCGGGAGGTATCGCAGGGACGTCACCAACAACGGAACCCTAGGGGGCTGCTTCTATGAATATGACTTTGGTGTAAGTGATACCACGTTGCGGAGTGTTCCGAATTTGATCAAACCGATCTGATAGGATGCTTGGGAACACGAAATCACCTTGTTGGCTGTCGGCACGTCCGATATCAAGGAAGTTTCAGTTCTCGAGGTATCTGGTTGCGCACCCCTCGAGAACAGTCACGGGGTCCTGGGATGGGAGGGCCTCAAAAGAGCCTTCGCGGATCCAAACCCAAATGACGTGTCTCTTGAAGCGAGGAGGTTATCATGGCTTGTCTCGCCCCTCGGTGGTGCATTCCACCCCGCTATAGCACCGACTACAGAGCAGCTCAATGCACCAGGGCTATTCGATAGACGCTTCAGGCAGATTCGCAGGGGCATTCTATGATCTGTGGCAAGGCTTTGATTGGAGGCCTTGGGTTGTAGTATCAGATTGCGCTCGGACTGCGCACCACACTACGACTTTATGTATAGCATGAGAACAGAACTCACCGTCCACGTTTATTACAACGTACTTAAAGGGCCCTGTAAAAATACTCAGAGCAGCAGCGTACTTATTTGTTGCTGCTATGTAGTACTGGACGGATATCCCATCCTAGTAGATTCGCTGATTCTAGGTCTTGAGATCCGGGAGCTTGCGGTGCGAGCCTTTGTATTCACATAATGTATCGGACCATATGATATGATTTCCTGTGTGTAGAAGAGACTCATAGCTGAGAATTGGTGGTACCGGTGGGCGCTTGAACACAGGAAATTCAAACTACACGATGTTGGTGGCTGGCGATCTCATAGAATCCGAATATTGGATCCGACGCGAGAGCTTGGCGAGAGCCCCTCTCAGGCATAACCAGATTAGGCAAAATCAATGTTAATTGGCTTGTCGTTTGTGAATTTACGTCTATTCCGAACGTCCACATTGTGATTCAAGTATTTCACTCTCAGGATGTCTGATCACGCTCTTCTGGATCACATAATTTCACAAACCAGGCAGAATGTCGAGCTCTTGATGTTTCATAACAGGATATCTCCATCGGATGGCCGCGATATTCTACTCAAGCTTCCTAGCGGCGCTGGAGTGGCAGGATCAATGATAGCCATCACACAGCAAACGCAACGCCTTTCGATCTCTCCGGCACCCGCTCAGAGTGTGATCAACAATAATGCTGGCTTGCATGTGTCGCCAAAGTTAGAAGCTCGTGCGATCTGGGACTGGGCGAGTGAGGTATATATATCCCATCTGCACTTAGGTGCTGCGGATTTGCTCAAGCCATGACAGGATCCCAATGATCTATCATTCCATGCGGGAGATATCATAGAAATCGTGAAAGAGACAAACGTAGATTGGTGGACAGGCAGAAGCAAGGCGGGGAAGCAGGGCCTGTTTCCTGCCTCATATGTGGAAAGACTGGCTCCGCGATCTGTTTCTCCACCACCAATTTCTTTCCCTGAGTTTCCAAAGACAAGGACATCGCTGGATTCGAAGTATGGTTTGGCTTCGGAACCCAAGTACATGTCTCCTGGTCTTCCGGGCCCTCCACAGTATTCTTCACCACAGTCTGTGCAGCAGCAATACCCGCCGCCACCTGGCCCTCCAGCCGGTGGTTATCATCCTCCTGGTCCTCCGGCCGGAGGCTACCCGCCTCCTTCCGGACCTCTCGGGCCTCCTTATAATTCTTATTCGGGAAATCCTCCAGTGGCTCAGCCAGTTCCTCAGCAGCCCCCAAAGAAGGGTCGTTTCGGCAATCTTGGCACTACGGTGGGTCTACCGTACAGAAACCGTTTATGAATATTTATGAATATTTATGAATATAAATTCCAGATGGCACAGGCAGCTGCTGGTGGTCTTGGGTTCGGTGCAGGTTCGTTCGCTTTATTTTTACGTCTTCGATATTCCTAACCATTCATATCCAGGTGCTGCGGTCGGTGGTGATATCGTGAACTCAATCTTCTAGACTCACGCTCTCTTCGTGCGTTACTAAGTTTACACAACTATTATTCATCCATACTACCTCTTTCTTGAGTAGACTCGAGAATGAGCATGTTACACTGGTTCTGGTATCAGATGCGAAATTCCAACTCCGCGGCTATCGGTCACATTTACGTACACAATTTAATGCTTCTCAGTACTATCCGAGTCTGCAGCAAGTGGTTTCGAGCTCAAGTGCTTAAGAGCGTTTAAGCCCCGCAAGGACTGAACAACTGGAACTTTATCGCAACGCACCAAAAATGCCCGTTCGTATCTACACGTTCAAAGTCGAGCTCATCGGTTCTCGTAACCCTGTCATTTCTCGGACATTCTCCGTTCCCGCCTCTTGGACCTTCCAGCGGTTGCATGCAGCAATCCAGTATGCATTCGGCTGGCAAAACTGCCACCTCCATCATTTCACGTTCGAACCCGCGCGTCGTCCTCCGACACGTGAGGAGCGCCGTTTCATCTCGATGGATTATAGGGAAAAACTTGTTGTTATTCATATGGGAACACCGGAAGATAAAGATGACGACTGGGCTACGTCGGCACGCGCGAGGTTCAGTGAGAAGGACGTCAAATTGAACGATTTCTTTGAGGAAACCGGGAAGTATCGAAATATGGCCTTGAAAGATGGGGCTATGGGGAAATGCTACTACTTGTATGATTTCGGGGTACGTATCTGCCAGCTTTAACATGATCTACGTCTCACTTTGTTTAAGGACAACTGGGAACATCAGATAACACTGATTTCTGCGGAGACGTCCGCGTGTGGCGTCAAGGATCTGAAAGTCATCGAAGTCGCTGGTTGTGCTCCGCTCGAGGACGCTGGCGGCATATACGGCTGGGATGAACTTAAGCGAGCTTTTGCAACCACGAACCCAAATAGCGAGATGCGTGACCGGAAACGTTGGGGTCGTCAAACTTCGCCACTAGGCCAGGCCTTCAATCCTGCCGTGCAACCTCCCGCCGAAGAGTTCAATCAACCCGGAGAGTTCCTGAAGTTTCTTCGCGACGTTCGACAAGCCGCTGGTGATGGTCACAATCTTGCCGACGATCCAGATGGCGAGGACCGGTAAGTTGGAGAGGAATAATGCATTCGCAACGACTGAAGTTCGGTGGCCACAGATTTGATATCGAGTCGCTTCCGGCTATGCCCATGGAAGCATTGAAGTTCGGAAACTATGGCCCACCAGTCAATGCGACCGCTGCGCAACGACGGTTCGTCGTGCATGAGGGTACTCATCCCTTGGATTTATTTGTACCTGCCATCAATGCGTGCACTGTCCGTCAGCCACGGTTCATCCACACTAGCGTCACCCGCCAGGACTCTGTTTTACTTTTTGTAGACGGTGCAGCTGTGAACGAGAACACTCCAGACGCGAGGGCGGGGTGTGGCGTGTACGTTCAGCCCGGGACGATGGGTTTTTCCATCCCACTGGAAAATATTCCGGGCCACGCGCGCACAAGAAACCGGGCTGAGCTGCGAGCTGCGATTGAGGCTCTCAGGGCACGAGTTTGGCCTGGTGAAGGGTTCATGCGCATTGTCATCGGTACTCACGCGGAATACGTCGTCAACGGCGTGTGCCAGTGGATACCCTCATGGCAACAGAGAGGGTGGAGGACAAGTCGCGGGGAGGCGGTCAAGAATCGTGACCTGTGGGAAATGTTACTCGCGGACATTGAAAAATGGGAGGGAATGGGGATAAGAGTACAGTTCTATCTGCTGAAAAAGGAGTGGAATACTAAAGCAAGTGAGTGTGCGAGACGAGGGGCGGTACGTTGTATATCATCCTACCTATAAATTGCATGCTGACTGTGGTGGGATCGCTTTATAGGAGGTAGTTGAGGTACCAACTTCGTTTTCAGAGACGATGTATATTTCCGTAGCATAGGTAAACGCCTTTTTCTCCTGCTTTTGGGTTTTTTATCCTTTGAAATGATAAATCGAACGGGACCCACGGCCCTTGTTTGATGGTGGCTGCGAACTAGTGATAAATGACTAATAGAAAGTAACACGGTTTTACTTTTGGAAGGTTGGGAAAGCGAGTCAAGATTTAGGTCTTGCGCGTGCTCCTGAGAAAACCCCCGAGGGGAATGGACTGGTTAGCGATAACATCGAAAGTTGACTCAAGGTTTCTGTACTAAAGGTACTCTTGGGGGCGGTAGCAGTGGTAACGTGTGAGGTAAATTTCAAATTGCGCGATGTCACGTGAGTGTCACAGGCTGATTGCTTACCGATCAGCGTCACGCTGAGTATTGCTAATGGATTAGATTTCCCGCCAATGAAATGTGGCTGGTTGTGCTCTCCTCAGCTTACTCACTTTTTAGCTTCTGCGTTGTTCGCAACCTCCGGCTTTATCAGACAACTTACCTTTCATTTCGCCTTTTAACTCGAACAGTTTGACGCTGGCGGAGGACCCGTATCCTTCACCTGCAATATCTACTACTTCAGTCATATCCTCCGTGCCATCGTCCCCGATCGCGTCTGCTTTTGAATAGCAAGTCCAATAGCGGGCCGTTAATCCTTATATCACAAGGATGTCTGATTCAGACTCTACCCTATCCCCCGAACCTCAGCGCACTATCAAAATAATCTTCATCTCGGATTATGTACGTCTACCTTCCTATTCTCCTTGCATATGCCATATGGCTCATCATCATCCGGCACTTGACAGCTCTGCGCCTTTTGCTACATCGGGAAAAAGTCGCTCAAAGACGCTATTGCCGGATGTCGTGACTTGGATGTACGTTTCGACGTAGAATTCCGGCCATTCACCCTCCTCTGCCAATCATCCGTGCCCGAGGTCTCCAAAGTGAAAGGTGAAAAAGTGCCTAATCGCCGGGATTACCTCGTTCGGAAATTTGGTAGAGAGCAAGCGGAGAGCAAGTGGAAAGTGGTCGAGGAACTGGCACAGAAAGCTGGCTTACCGCTGTGAGCATTTTTAGCATGCGGCCAGCGTTTTTTCTGATACAATGGATTGATAGTGCGGAAGACGGAATTGTGGCTCGGTCTACTCTCGCCCACAGACTGTCTGTGAAAGCATATAAAGTTGGCGGGCAAGCCATGCAAGGCCGCCTCAACGATATCTTATTTGATGCCGTTTTCGCCGACTGCCAGGACGTTAGTGACATCGATTTTCTTGCCGACACAGCAGAGAAAGTTGGCTTGATGAACAAAACAGAGGTGTGGTTTAATGTCAAATTCAATCAGCTCGCGATGACACATAATTGCTGCACCGTGCAGGCTACCACTTTCTTGCAAGATACCGATTGCAAGAACTGCGTCAATCAAATGATCGACGCTGCTCGGGCGAGTGGTGTGAATGGCGTGCCCTCCATCATTATTGATGGGAAATGGGCTTTGAATGGCGTACAATCTACAGAGTGTTACCTTCAGGTGAGCAAGACTAATTCGTTTTAGCTATCCGTATATACCCTATCAGTAAACTTGTCCGGGCGCGGCGCTGATTTTTATTGCTTGTAGATCTTGCGGAAAATTGCACAAGCATCACCAATGACAGAATGTGCATCGATCGTCTCAGTGGAATCGTAACAGATCTTACGCAGATTTCTTTCACTCTTCTCTACCCATACCGTGCTTCATGACCTCAATTCCTGCGTGCAGGCCGTGGTCCTCACTTTGGATTAATTATATAAGGACCACTCGCACAATCTCGGGTAGGAAATTTAGTCTGGAAAGGTTTATTGCATTTCTCACTCTTCTCGCTCTTTGTACCATTTTCTGTGTTGTATCGCATCGCTGTCTTCGTCAGCGAGCGTGTGTTTGTATCTTTCTTCGATGCTATGCTATTTAATTCACGTTGTTAGTCCCGTTTTTATTACGGCTACCATGAGGAATAGGCAGGGTATATAACGTTTGATGTCCATCTCCTCTGTTTCATTTGACACGGGGCTAAGCCCCTTCAACGTCATCCTTCACCATCTCGCGAAGTTCGACAGTCAGTCCACCGATCTGGCATACCCCTATACCAATTAGACTTGCTGTCATACGTCAAAATAGTCACCTTATTCAGCCTTATTTCCGGTAGGTAATCGTCTGTGGCCGTGCACAGCGGAGTCTGTCAGAAGATAACGGTCAAGTCTCGTTTGAAGGTCCCGATTGGTTGATTCAAGTGTCAATGTGAACACTCTGAAACCGGAAGGAGGCATCAGCACGCAAGTGCCAGTTGGAGAATGCTACCTCCTTCCTGTTTCATAGTGGAATGGGGTTAAATTGTCCCCCTAGAACCTATCCGTGGATTCCAGGAGATGAAATATTATGACATGGTTGGTCAATAATAAATGGTCTAGATCCGCTAATTATGATTACATGCTCGCGGTCCCATTACCCATGCGCTCTACATCCCGCACAGTAGAGTGTCAGGTAGGTACCTTAGGTTGTTGCCCAAATACGCCAGCTGATGACTTGGGAAAAGTGAATAACCTACTAGGACTGGCAAGCAATAGCCTTAAGTTCCACAGATAAGTTCCAGATCCACGGACCAACTATACCAGTTGGGCCAACTGGCATGCAGGGCACATTAGTATTCATCTTCTTTGAAAGTCCGGGGATCGTGCTAGTCTGTGAAGAAGAAGAGACTTCATGAGCAGTATCTGTGTGAAAAACAACCCACGGATTGTTTGGAATGAATACGGCACCAAACCATTTGATAGCGATAAATTGCAGAAGTCTTGGCTCAGCTATGGAAGATCCGGGGCCAAATTATCAGGAACCAACGAGGAGCTGTGTTGAAGGCAGTGTTCGAGAGCGGTGTGCAAAGATCTGCACAGAAGCAGCCTCGTGTTGCCTTCGGGCGTTCAGTAATCATGTATACATGTCCTTAGTACAACTTATATGAAGCAGACAACGATTACTTGGCCTTTGAAACATCTTGAGCATGGTTTGGAAAGCGCACAAAAAACATACCACAATGTATGGGGTCACGGTGGAAATTAATCCCGGTCATTCTATCCAATCGTTCAGGATATCCTCCAACTCGTTCCGAACGCCATCGCGTGATACATTGCTCGCAATATGATTTGAAGCTTTAAGCCTCTCGAGAGCGGCAAGTACCCAGTTCTGACAATTCCAGTTTTCTCTGCCTCGATAAACAGTTACTTGTTGAAGCAACGTGCCTATCTCCTTTTCCGAGAACACATCAATCTCTCCAACCACCAGGCAACCACGATAGCCTTCGGCAAGAATTTCCATGCATTCGTCTTCAATGCAAGAGTAGGTAAAGGTGTCGAGGTTGCCAACTGCTTGGTAACAAGTCCCCCAGTGATCTACTTGATCTGAATGCTCTTTCCCAGAACTGCTGGCTTTGATTGAATCGGGATTTGCGTTGGAGATCGCAAAGAGTGCCCAGTGAAGTGGCATCCTGTTACCATTGGAATCATGTCCGCGCCAATATTGTGCAACACACAGAGTTCTTCTCTCAGACAGACCACTGTTTTCGCCCATGATAGTAGGAGGGAAGTTGTGTGGCTGGCATAATACATTACGATAACCGCATTGGGTTCCCGCGCCACCGCTTGGCTGACGCCAGGATAACCTGGTTGGGAACATCCATGCATCCCCCTCGGTTGAATCGAGTATATCACACCTCTGTTCCTCACCATCACACTGGCAACAGTATTATGACCCTCTTCGTTCCATTGGAGGCAAGTTCGCCTCCTCCTCCAACGCCATCTTTTCTGGTGCATTCAGAAACCCCAAACTTGCACCTGCGAAAAGCTATCAAGGCTATCCTGAAGGCGAAACGACTGGTTGTCGTGTGTGGTACGTTTTCCAACCGTCAAAAATTCAGATACCGTCGTCTTAAACTTGTACCAGGTGCTGGCATATCTGTTTCTGCTGGAATTCCAGACTTTCGCTCAGAGTCGGGTCTCTTTCAGACATTGAAACGAGACAACCCGAAAGAAGCATTGTCTTCGGGAAGAGACTTATTTGATGCGTCAGTGTTCAACGTGAGTCATCGTCTGTCCATGTTTGATTTTCCTAGATTTCGCATGGAAAATCTCTATTGCCTCAACCACTACGCGTGCTTCCTACTCATGGATGGCGTCGAGCTTACGCACGTTTAATAGAATGAACACACGACATCAATGTTTTGCCAAATGATAGCTCAATTGTCCGAGCTCTCGCAAGCAGCCCGCCCCACGCCTTTCCATCAAGCACTGCGATCGCTCGATGACAGGGGCAGGCTCCTGCGTGTCTACACCCAAAACATCGATGCTATCGAGCTGAAATCGGGTCTTTCCTTTGGTGTCCCGGAGTTCGATAAGAGACGAACAAGGCCGAGATCTAAGCCAAAATCGACTGGTCCTCCCATCGCTGATCAGCCTACGATATCTACTAGCGCTCCTTGTCCGCAAGATAGCCCACCGATGACACCGGGATCAAGATACACGTCTCCTGCTGTTGAAGTCCCTCGTTGCATTCCCCTACATGGAACGCTCCAGACTCTGCATTGTCAAACATGCATGCATACGTTTCCACTCGAGAATTACGTGTCTTCCCTGACGTCAGGAACACCCCCATATTGCCCCGAGTGCACCCAAATGGAGGAGACGCGTCAACTTGTCGGAAAGCGAGCCCGAGGTGTGGGAAAGTTGCGACCCAGTGTGGTCCTTTATAACGAACTACATAAAGATGGGGAGGGGGTGGGTGAAGTTGCGAGGAGAGATCTTGTTGGCTGTTCCAAAGGCAAGGGGCGGAGCGGTGTGGATGTTTTGCTTGTGGTTGGCACGAGTTTAAAGGTTCCAGGCACCAAACGCATGGTTCGTGAATTCTCGAAGGCGGTACACGCCCGAGGGTGCACTGCGTCGAGAGATACAGTGTCTGCGTCTACAGGTCTTACGACACCAACACCTTCTCCTAGCAAGGGGTCGGCTACATCGACGGACGACTCTCCCTTCAAGTCTATCTATTTAAACTTTGATTTTCCGGGGCCGACACGAGAATGGGAAGGCGTCTTTGATGCGTGGCTACAAGGAGATGCTCAAAGTTTTGCGGAGCTCCTGAAGGAAGAAATCGCAAAAGAGGCTGCCGAAAAGGAAGCTGTATTAGAGAGAAAACGGAAACGGGAGGAGGATGCCACTCACTTAGAAGACTCAGAAGAAGCAGGTCTTCCGAAGAAGAAGATAGTCAAGACAGAAAACCGGAGCCCTGAAAAGCCCACTTCAAAGCGGAAACCCAAAGCCTTGGACACGCCCTCTGTTCGTCCTCGGAAGAAGTCCAAGAGCAAACACCAAGAAGACATGGACATCAATGCACCATCCGCCCCGAAGATAACGTTTAGCAGCTCGAAAATTATGATCCGAATTCCACCCCTGAAAGGCCGTTACATTCCCGAGGTATGCATCACCACTCCTGTGCCTCGGGGGCTCAAAGCCGTGCAATTTCCTTGCACTCCCCCTGCGACTCACATAAAACATCGGGTGACATCTTTGTCTCATTTGGACCATCCACCTTCCGTCACCACTGTGACAGGATATGGCGAAAGCGATCTCTCCGAGTTATCTGGTGATGAGGTAGCAGACGAACTTCCTAGAACTGCCATACGGACTGCACAATACGGACTGCGGGCCACAGGAGGGTAATAATATCTTGTATTATCTTTATTGTATTTATGTATCGTACGCTACACGCCTCGTTGAGTCATCTGGATATTCACGATTAGTTAGCAGCCGCTGTTGCCCATAGACTGCTTTTGGTGCGGGATTAGATCTAGCGTGCTATTCTTCCCAATTGTAGCGTGATATGCATTGTCATATGGCGTTGTCATGTGCCGCATAAAATTTGTTATCATGGGCAGAACTTATTATCAGGCTGACAACTTCTACATACTAATAGACATTTCTTACTAACGCCCGTCATCATGAATAATCCACCTCATCAAGAAATTTCAATCTATTATATGATATCGGAAGACTAAGCTGTCACCTCCACGATTTCTTTCCCATGTCTCCGCAACAGAAAGCTCTTCTTCTTGCCAAAAAGCAGGGTGACTTTGAGGTTGGCTCTCGCAACATCCCCAGTCCCGGGCCTGGGCAGCTCCTGGTCAAGATTCAATCTGCTGCTCTGAACCCGGTTGACCACAAGATCAAGGACACCGGGATATTCGTGACCCATTACCCTGCCGTTCTGGGCACGGATATTGCTGGCATCGTCGAAGAACTAGGGGAAGGTGTCGAGAACTTTCGCAAAGGCGATAGAGTGTTAGACAAATCTTTCCCTCGAGTTTGCCCATCTATGTATATGCTCAAACTTGGTTTACAGATTGGCGCATGGCAATTTCACTAATGACTTTGCTGCGTTTCAGCAGTATACCTTGACCGTCGCGAGCTTTACAGCAAAGGTAAGTTATGGGGAGGTTCGTTGACCACGTTGTCTCCTACATCCCATTTCAGATTCCTCCAAGCGAATCTTTCGATAGCGCAGCTACTGTTCCTCTGGGATTAGATACTGCACTGGTGGGCTTGTACGGGAAACACTTTGGAGCTGGGATAACCCCTCCTTGGACGAAAAGCGTCGG
>MU179301.1:38623-78706 GCA_016767475.1 Suillus weaverae
GCGTCGGCGAATCAAAGCAACCCATTGTCATCCTTGGCGGTTCTTCTTCTGTGGGTTTATATGGTAAGCGTATTGGGACTCGCCTATTCGATCGCATCCTGACAGTATTGCAGCTATCCAATTGGCTCGTCTGTCGGGATTTTATCCTATCATTACCACAGCCTCTCCGAGCAACGAAGACCTTGTCATGGACTACGGCGCAACCCACTTTTTTGATCGAAACCTTTCCGGGAAACAGTTGATAGCGGCCATCAGCACAGTTACCGACAGTGCTATCAGAATCGTTTATGACGCTATCTCGTTACCAGAAACACAATCTGTTGGATGGGAATTGCTTGCGCAAAATGGCATCCTCGTATTAACTCTTCCGCCATCAGTCAAGGAAGATGAAGGCAAGGGGCGCAAGGCCGTCCAGACTTTTGGGAGCCCACATGTCCCCCAAAACACAGAGTTGTGCAGTAGTTTCTGGGCCATGGTCGAAAAGTGGCTCACAGAGGGTACTATACAGGTTTGTTCTGCGACCACTGTTTTGGATCTATGTCTCACATTTATGTAGCCGAACAAATATGAAATCCTCCCGAACGGGCTTGAAGGTATTATTGGGGGATTGGAAAGGATGAAATTGGGACAGGTGTCTGGAACAAAGTTGGTTGCTCATCCTCAGGAAACACAGTGAAGGTAGGGTTGCAAACTTGTTCCGCGATCTGACTATCACTTGTTTGCATCGTGCGCGATGTCACGATATAACTGTGCAATACAACAGGCGCCACAATTACAAGTATGTATTGGGTGATGTCGCAAGGAGATATCTTGTCAGATGGTCCAATGTGTAAAGGCAAGGGGCGAAGCGCCGTGGATGCTCTGCTTGTGGTTGGCATGAGTTCAAAGGTTCCATGTACCAAACGCATGGTTTATGAAGTCGAGTGAAGGACGAAATCACAAAAAGAAGCTGCCGACAAAGGTGCTGCCAAAACTCCTTGCCTTGCGACGCACATCAAACAGCGGGTGGCATCTTTGTCTCATTCGAACTATCCACCTTCAAGCTTCGGCTTCAGATGCCACAGAGACAAAATATGACGAAATCAATCTCTCCGAGTTGTCTGCAGGTGATGAACTAGCAGACGGACTTCATAGAAAGTACTAGTGACAATACGGAGCACAGTATGGACTTGTGGTGATGATATCTTGTACTATCTTTATTTTATTTGTGTATCGCACGCTACATGCCTCGTCGACTCCTCTGTTGCCCAGGGACTGGAGTGGGATTCTAGCGTGCTAGCCTCCGAGGTTCCCGGAGGTCCTCGAAGCACCTACGTGCTCCTACTAGGAGGTACGCGAGCCTGACTCCTATCATTTTTGGCGTCGCATCTCATGTGCACGCATTGCATATGGCGTCACGGTTATCCTCCAGGGCCGCAGTGCACGTCATCAAAAGTTTCAGACTTGGCTAGAATGTGACCCTGCAGGGTCAAGAATTTTAGCCATTTCTGGATCTCTCGTATACGGTATTAGCCGTCGGAACTTTTGGACAACACGTACGGGGATCATTGCGCCTTACTAACACCAGCGCCATCATCAATGATGCTTTCTTGCTCATCAAGAAGTTTCAATCTATTATACGATAGATAGCAAATCGGCAGACTAACTGCTGTTACCTCTACGATTTCTTTCTCATGTCTCCGCAACAGAAAGCTCTTTTTCTTGCCAAAAAGCAGGGTGACTTTGAGGTTGGCTCCCGCAGCATCCCCAGTCCAGGGCATGGGCAGCTTCTGGTCAAGATTCAATCTGCTGCTCTGAACCCGGTTGACTACAAGATCAAGGACACAGGGATGGTCGTGACCCATTACCCTGCCGTTCTGGGCGCGGATATTGCTGGAATCGTCGAGGAACTAGGGGAAGGTGTCGAGAATTTTCGCAAAGGCGATAGAGTGTTAGACAAATCTTTCCCTCGAGTTTGCCCATCTATGTATATGCTCAAACTTGGTTTACAGATTGGCGCATGGCCATTTCACTAATGACCTTGCTGCGTTTCAGCAGTATGCTTTGACCGTCGCGAGCTTTACAGCAAAGGTAAGCTATGGGGAGGTTTGTTGACAACATCGTCTCCTACATCCCATTCCAGATTCCTCCAAGCGAATCTTTCGATAGCGCAGCTACTGTCCCTCTGGGATTAGATACTGCAATGGTGGGCTTGTACGGGACACAATCTGGAGCTGGGATAACTCCTCCTTGGACGAAAGGCGTCGGCGAATCAAAGCAACCCATTGTCATCCTTGGCGGTTCTTCTTCTGTGGGTTCATATGGTTAGCCTAGTGAGACTCGCCTATTCGACTGCATCCTGACAGTATTGCAGCTATCCAATTTGCTCGTCTGTCAGGATTTTATCCTATCATCACCACAGCCTCTCCGAGCAACGAAGACCTTGTTTTGGACTACGGCGCAACTCACTTTTTTGATCGACACCTTTCCGGGAAACAGTTGATATCGGCCATCAGCACAGTTACCGACAGTGCTATCAGAATCGTCTATGACGCTGTCTCGTTACCAGAAACGCAATCTGTTGGATGGGAATTGCTTGCGAGAAATGGCACTCTCGTATTAACTCTTCCGCCATCAGTCAAGGAAGATGAAGGCAAGGGGCGCAAGGCCTTCCAGACTCTCGGGAGCCCACACGTCCCTCAAAATACCGAGCTGTTCATCAGTTCCTGGGCTATGGTCGAAAAGTGGCTTTCAGAGGGCACCATTCAAGTTCGTTCTGCGATCACTCATTTGGATCTATGTCTCACATTGATGTAGCCGAACAAATATGAAGTTCTCCCGAACGGGCTTGAAGGTATAATTGGAGGACTGGAAAGGATGGAATTGGGACAGGTGTCTGGAACGAAGTTGGTTGCTCACCCTCAGGAAACACAGTAAATGCTTGAGTCGCGGCCAGCTTGTTTGGCGATGCCTCTTGCTTGGCATCAGGCGGGACACGATCGAATTGTACATCAGGCGTCGCAATTACAAGTTTATAACATGTACAGAATTACAGTGTAAGAAATTGAATGCAAAAGAATGCTAGTACTTACTAGTGACTTCGGATGGCAATCTGGCAGATGTCCACTGAAATCACATTCCCACGATCATGCCACTGACGCGGCCCAAGTACAAACGCGTCTCAACACTGAGTCCACCTCTTACCAGCATGTCCTCATCCGCATCCTCATCAAAACCCGCAGACAAACAACCAGAGAAGCACAAAGAGGAGGACAGTCAACCTCACCTGGGGGTCCTCGAAGAAGACGACGAGTTCGAAGAGTTCGAAGTCGCAGGTAATCATTCAGTCATCATCGTCCATGCCATTAACGTTTGCTGATCATGTTGTCTGGTAGACTGGGATGATTCTAGTACGGATCTAGCGCACTTGAATGGCGCAGCACCTGGTGTCGCAAAATCAGCGGGGGATAAATTATGGGAGGATAATTGGGACGATGACGACATCGAGGACGAGTTCAGCGTTCAGCTACGGTATACGATTTTCCTCTCGTCTTGATGATGCGTTTGCCCAACTCACACATTGGCTAGGAATGAACTTTCCAAGGCAGGGAAAGCAACTGGAGACCCGATGCAGCAATAATGACATTGTATCTGCGGTTTTTGCCAAGCGACTCGTCCAGTTACTGTAAAATATCCAATACATCTGAGCCCTTCAGAAGCTTTATTATCAGCACTATTAAAATTTCAGTGTGTACTAGGTTGCTTTCCGGAATTTTGGCTGTGATTAGCCACATTTCCGTTGAACAACCATATCCACATTAATCAAGCAACAAGACAAGGAGAGCAGGGGTTGTGACAGGTAAGCCACCTTCGGCAAAAAGAATGGTTTCCCTCACAACATAGGGACATGCGAAAACTATGCATCTTAAGTTATTCAGCAGGTATTCATACAACTGAGCAAGGAAACATCATGGTACGCAAACACAAACGTAAATTATCATCAAGATTACTTGCCGCACAGCTAAACTTTGGTCGCAGAGTCAGTGTCCTTGGCCTCTGAATCCGTCTCTTTCTCTTCCGCGTGTGACACGGTTTCAGTTTCGGGAAGACCCATGAGTGAGACATCGAAACCGTGCGCTTCGAGATATTCCCGGAACTACGTCGCAAGGTGTGTAAACGTCGTGGGCAACGGGAGAGACAATCGCGCACCTTGGCGTCCTCCTCCTTCATACCATCGTGATCCAAGGGTGTCACAAGGAAGTATACAATGATCGCGCTTAGGACGGCGAGACCGCTGCCAACCCAGAAGGGACCAGTGTTTCCTTTAGCTGAACCTGAGCCACCAAAATCCGTGATCATGACAGGGAACGCTGGACGGACGGAAAAGAGACACTCAGATCACCAGTCGTCATAAAACTGTGGCACGTACCCCAAGTTCCAATAAATGCGCCGACTTTTCCAACAGCAGCTGCAAGACCGTAATACTGGCCACGCACAGCGGTAGGTCCGGACTTTGCAGCCAATACCCCAAGGCAGTTTCCAGGACCTAGGCAAAGAGTTCAGACAGAAAGAGAGAAATTGTGCAACCCCACGCACCAAACTCGCCGAAGCTCAGGAAGATACCGTACACCACCTAATGAGCCACTCAGCATCAATCATCTGTCTTAGAGGGATACCTACAGCAAAAGCGCCAATGTGTTGTGACAGCTGGGTATAAAGGCCACTCATGATAAATCCAATGATCGCTTGCGCGAGAAGGCCTGTGATCTAACATGGGATTTATAAAAAGCACTCCACATCCGCTTAATACCACTCACCATGGTGACCTTGGGACCCATAAGATCAACGAAGAAGGCGCCCACAACAGTGCCTGCGGACATAATGTGAGCTCTGGACGTTCAACGTTGTCCAATAGACTAACCTGGAATGTAGAACAAGCTGTGAAACCATGTGAGTAGGAGCACGAATCACGAACGGGTGGAAGCTTACTTGATCACAACAGCCCAACCAAAGACAATGACGAGGGATGAACTGCCGCCGGTAACGCTGCCAAAACAGTTAAGTTCCACTCACGTCAAAAAAACAAAACCAAATGCATACGCATCAGTGATTGTGGATGTATAAAGTCCGAACTACAGGAAAATATTAGTGATTATGTATCCCGTAAGCGCCTGACAACATACTGGGTATCTGGAGGTATGTGAGCAACTAGTCAGAGTGCATGAAAGTGGTCATTGACATACGTGATGAAGTCATAAATGAACCATGACAGCGAGATGCCAAGCAGGCCACGCCAGTATCTTTTAATAACTAGTCCATATGGGATACGGACATGCTTCATTGAATCGCGCTTGTAGCGATTAGATTCCTCCATGCGCAGCCGCCAAACGAAGACAGCAGCAGCAGGAACTACACCAAGCCCAAGCGAGAGACGCCAGACAGCACGAAGGTGGTTGTCCCCGAATCTGAAAAGTAACTGTTAGACACGGATTGCAAGATGTAGAAGTGAATGGCGGCACGGACATCCAGTAAAGTACCAATGGTACAAATGCTCCAATAACGAAACCGATATCAATCATAGTGTCTGGGCAGTGTGTTTTAGAATAATGGTGATAAAGATATTTCATCACATTAGCTCACTCGTTGCGAGCACCAGCCATTGGTGTTGCGAGTTCTTAGCAATGCCTTCTTCCTCCGACTGTTCAGACGCAGACACGGAACCGCAAGGGTATTCAGCGCCGACGCCAATCCCAAGAAGGAAGCTGTGTTAAAGATAATAAGCGGCACATATGATTTCGGACCGGCACATATACTTACCGACATGCGATAAGCATAGCAAGCATGCCACTGAGGCTGTGATTAGCACCAGACGAAGCAGCTGAGAGACCAGAGAATACTGCAACTATCCCAGTTGCGGACATCTGTTTACGAAGCATGACTTGTGGGTTGCTCGAGTGAGGTAGACATCTACTTACCATACCGAATTTGCGCCCAACTTTGTCAGAGAGGTAGCCAAAGGTGAGCATACCCACCACGGTGCCTGGGACAGTTTAATTACAGATCAACGAAGGAGACTCAGGTACGCACCTGCGAAGGCGACACTAGAGAGTGTGGTGCTGTAGTTCGTAGTGATGCCGCCAGATCCAGTGCCGTATATGCGTTTTAGAACTGTAATTCACATTCAACCTTCAGTTAGTTTCATAGCATAAAAAACGCTCACGAGTATTGACTGCAAGATGGTCGAATTTTTAGTCAAGGGAACTCATCAAGTTGAATACATTACCTACCAGAACCAATGATACTGCTGGCATAACCTGTGAACGATGATCAAATTCACGTTAGAAGAGACGTGTCTTGTACCTGCTTACCATCAGAGAACAAAGCCGTTCCACAGCTGTGAGAAAGGATCCAAGCATCGTGATCAGTTTGAATATCAAAAACAGACACAAGATAACGAACGCAAAGATGAGAGAGACGCTACTCAAGGTGACCTTCTTCCCAGCCATGGCGAACGGTCAAGGTAGAGGACGTTGATGAAGATCAACCAAAGAATCATTTGTATCAATTCCACCTATTAATATAGAATGCTGGCTGATTACGGACCTGGAGACGCACACGGTCACCAACTTGGAGATTTTCTCTGCCATTTTTGCTCAATGTTGATTGGTGGCATACCAGCAAACGTGTGCTCGTTGACGCATTCTACTTCGCACAAGCCACAGCCAAGGCGAGTTTGTGCTCTACCGCCCAAGGTGTCCGTTACAGGCATTATATCAAGACGCTTACCGGTTAGGGGGGGTTCCTGTGCATGTGCGTGGTGTGGCGAACCCCAACAGGAATGTATTTCCTTTCCTGTCTGATACTTGGCCAAAGCTTAGCGAAAACAAGCTTTTGAGCTCACCTGGTTCGATAAAAAGTAAGCAATAGTCAAAGGCCTGCTAGTGTCATTCAGATCCGAGTCACCGTATCTCTTTGTTCCTGCTAGTCAGCCATCGCAAGTGTCAGGAAAAATAACACAAAGGCGAGGCAGTGCAAGCATCTACTAAACGCAGTCGGCGTTTTCCGAGTACTAGTAAACTTGAGGTCTGTACTCTCTCCCTAGTGGAAGAACTAGTAATCGCTTCCCTTCGTAGTCTTTCTAGTCCACATTCAAAGTATTGGTGGCAAGGAGCTTGCGCAATAAACTATAGCGCATCAGCCTGGGTATCATCGAAGATGTCAACTTCCGAAGTTCACAGGGCACTGAAGCGCCCCCGTCATGATGATAATGAATCTATGTCAGCGGGCAGGGCTTCCGATGCTCATTACAACGGCGCAAAGGTGAAGCGCGAACAAAGTCCGACGCCCCCGCCTCCACAACGGAAGTTGGTCATGTCCGGGACAAAGCGCTTTGCCCCCTTTCCCTCGAATTGTTTGCCTCCGATCCCTGGATACAGGCAGCATCGAAAGACGTGGGCCAAGAAGTGTCGAAGTGAAATTGAGGCTCTGAAACTTCAAACGGAGAAGTTGCTCATTAGGTACGTCGATTTGAGTTAGATGGAGCTGTACTCTGATTCCTGGCAGAGATGATGGCGTAATAGTCGACTGGTGAGTTGTATGTATGATGTGAAGTGATTGGAATTGAACATACTGCGATAGGAAGAGCCCGGTTCCAGTTTGGTCAGACACATTGCAACCGGCCGAGCTTGATCTTGCTGCTACGATCACACTTGCACATCAGGCAAATGCCCAACAGCGCAATGCTTCTCCTCACCACACACCCGAAGCCCCCTCTCAGTCGGCTGTATCGCTTCCGATCACTGGTATTGATGATGGTGATGTTCTTATAGTATCCCCGTCCACACAAAAACTCCCCATTCCACCACGGCCACGGAGGAATGTAGCATCGCCATCTGTATTATTCCCTCCCGCGGGAGGCTCTAATTCTCAGGCACCCCCTAAGCCCGATCCTCCATCTGCGGATGTTCCCGCTCCATCCAGGCCTATGAACGACTTTCCGATGATCGTGATAGTACCCGATGAAGAGGAAAAAATGTCGAAAATGACGATGGAGTATCTTGAAAGGTGTGTTTCCATCTTATATTCCTGGGATTTTCAACCGGAACTAGCTTAATCTTATCGTATTGCCGCTGGCCGGTTTCAAAGATACTTCCAAACGTTCGATTCGGATCGTGCCAGTCTTGCTTCTGCATATTCTAGCAACGCGTGCTTCTCGTATCGAGAAGTCAAGTGCTTCTCTCCTGGGTCGCCCCACTTGCAACCCACGTTACCTCGTAAGTTTTTCGTTCCGGACATCTATCGTACTTTTCAATCGAGCCCACATATTCATTGGTACCTAAGCATCTGACTCTATCAAGCATACTCGGCTTGACATAACCGCAACCCTCCTTTCCCTACCCCCTTTGCAGCTCTTGCCGTTGACTGGATTGGCAGCAGACATCGACTACGACATCATGTGGCTTGGTTCTCCTGTTGGAATGTTCGCCATCTGCAGGGGCGTCCATCATGGGCACGCCTCAAAGCGGCCGGTGACACATAGCTTTTTGTTGCGCCAAAAGGGGGCATACGAAGAAGATACAAGGGCTGACGGCGTGTGGCCACTCGTTGCTGTGGCACATCAGATGATGGTATTTGATGGCACATAGATATGGTTCATGTGCTTGGTTGTGTACTCACTCCTAGTTATGGATAGAGATAAATGATTAAATGTAAGTATCCGAGTCTTCGATCAGACTATGACATAGTTGTGATGTGATCATCGCCTCCTGTGGTTCATAGCGCCCTATCGAGAAATTCTGAAGCGGTAGTCCTCGGAGAAATATAATGCTAGCTTGGCATATAGATATATACATTACTCGGCACCTCTGTACGGTTGACGGTGAAGGATGATAGTTTTCCAGACTTACTGATAGGGCTATTTGCATCCCACTTTCACAACTATGGAAAGCATGAGTGCGCGGTAGCACATAAGATACTGCATTCTCTTAAAATATCATGGCCAGCTCGGACTTCGCACTTCACACGTGCCATAAGATATGTGACGTGTCCGCGAAAATGAATACCCTTGACTGCGCTTAAAAGATCAATTGTGTGCAGGTCTAGGTAGGTCTGGAAAATCGGCACGTAAAGCAATCATCACGTTTATCATATCAAGCTTTCAAGGATAAGAAGTCACAGGATATGGCCTATGCCGCAAAACGTCTATGAACCGACGGCAAGGCTCTGACTCGTCTTCTATGAGATATCTGCACTACTTACTTTGACATCCCCTCGGAGTTCACCATTATTGGCTGTGCTAAAAACCCATCTCAAACGATAAGCCTGTCAAATAAACGACGGGATAGTTGCCTGGAATGATCAGGATATTGATCGAGGGAAACGCAGGGAATCCGGGAGGACAGACCGCGTAGATTAAAGAACGTGTACGAGTCCTGGATGCTTCGCGGGAGCATTTTCAAAAGGGAGACACGGGGCCGACACGTGGTTCGAAGAGGTGGAGTTCGATTTGCGAAGCTGACGACACACTATGATACATGTAATATCTGAAACACTCCCGGAAGCTGATATGTACATAGTACACCTGTGATTTGTCTAGAAGCTAACGGGATTCAATGCTCACAAGGCTCTCCGCATTCGGAAATGGTAGGCCAATGGTAGACCGCGCAGTTGCTGTGACGTTCCGTCCATGAATTAGCTGACGAGTTAGGTCCCGGGTGTGTCAAATGTGCCCAAAGTGAGGGTCAGGAGACAATTTACCGTGTTCCATGACTCACGGATCTTGACGTCAATGGTCGAAACACCATCGACATCGCTGTGCACAATGCACTGGACAAAATGCTGTCATGAACCGGCTGCCGTTGGCACACAGCCCTTGCAAGTCTTTTCTTGCAATAATTGGTTTGGTGAGTAAGCATAACATTGACGGAAAAACTGATGTGCAGGAATGCACGAGACCTGACCAATAATCTGTCTGATGAGTTTGATGGAGCATCATATTGAACTGGCGCAAAACGCAATGACCAAGCTCGGCATACAAGATAGCTAGCGGCTTATGAGATCAGATTGAGCTTGTAGTTTGCATCGTGTAAGTCTAGGCAACGTGTTGACGATGATCTGGGAGTAAGCGGGTACCGAGGCGCACCGGCGCTGTAACAGAGGAACGTGTCGGCCGAGTACAAATAAGGCAATTCAAAGTCCGCCTAGTTGGTGTGCTTTCCCTCCATCCGCTCCTTGTCCCTAGCACACCAGTCCATCCTTTACCTTCCCACTGCGCTTCTGGGCTGGTGTCCTTCAAAATTATTAACTTTTCATCCAGATGACGACCCCTCACGTTATAGCCTCGTCTTCGGGGCACCACTCTCAAAGTGCCACTTCAAATGGTATCGTCGGAAACCATTTTCGTGTTGGTAAGAAGATTGGCGAAGGTTCATTCGGTGTTGTATTTGAAGGTGAGTGTCGTACACCCAAGGTCTTCCTGCTTTTCCAGAACTTTTTGGGCTCGTGAGTTGCATGGACAATACCAACAGATTTACTCGACCTTCTAAGCGCCCGTCTTACGACCAGCCAATGTCATGCAGAAGGGTGCATTTCGGTCCATGGGTCGCCGGTGGGCGATCATCATGGTCATGGTTACTCAGTAGCAATGGAACTAGATCAACTAAGCTCCGCGTATCCCGTCAGAACGGAAATTATTTACTTGCGACTTTGAGCAGAATTTTTGTTACCGGTGTTCTTTGCCATTTGTTCCTTTGACTCACCACAACTCTTCACAGGCACGAAGCTTCTTACAAGTCAACCTGTCGCCATCAAATTTGTACGTTCGCCGTGAGGTTCTTCTGATCGTTGACTTCATTTTGACGTATTACCCAGGAACCTCGAAAGTCCGATGCTCCTCAGTTACGAGATGAATTTCGATCATACAGAACACTGAATGGTACAGGTATGTGTTAGTGTCCGTAATTTCTCTCACCCGACCGTAACATGTCATTATTATTAGTTGGTGTTCCCCAAGTACACCACTTTGGGCAGGAGGGACTCCACAATGTCCTAGTAATTGACCTTCTAGGCCCCAATTTGGAGGACCTCTTCGATATGTGTGGCCGGAAGTTTACCATTAAGACTGTGTGTATGTCCGCGAAGCAGATGGTAAGTTTGTTCCCATGCATTGGGCTGGTATTATTATTTTGTTTAGTTATCTTCTCCCTCTCTCGATTCATTCCGTCGTTCGGTTACAGTTGTTCATGTCTTCTTTTTTTAGATATCTCGCATTCAATCCGTCCACGACAAGTCGCTCATTTACCGTGATATCAAACCTGACAATTTTCTCGTCGGAGTCCCTGGAACAAAAACCTCTAACACCATCCACATCATTGGTACGTCTTTTGCAAGTTGTTCATGTTCCTCATTTACGTCCTTCTACTCCCTCGATCGCACCCACGTGTCCCTGAATTTGCGGAGATATCCATCTATTTATTATGTCTCAACAAACACGCTGACTATCTTGGTAGATTTTGGCATGGCGAAGCACTACCGAGATCCCAAGACGAAAACTCACATTCCTTATCGTGAGCGCAAGTCCCTCTCAGGCACTGCCCGGTACATGTCGATCAACACGCATCTTGGCCGTGAGCAATCGCGCCGGGATGACCTGGAATCGCTAGGTCATGTATTCATGTACTTCTTGCGTGGCGGCCTTCCCTGGCAAGGCCTTAGGGCCGCAACCAACAAGCAGAAGTATGAGAAGATCGGTGAAAAGAAGCAGACTACACCGATTGCGGAGTTGTGCGAGGGTTTCCCCGGTAAGTTCTCTTTTAGTTCATCCAGTGGCGTCTATTTGCTTCGTTTGTTGATGTGCTGAAGTGACTATGATTTACTGATCGGTCTCTACTGATTCAGAGGAGTTCGCGATCTACATGAACTACGTCCGCAAACTCGGGTTTGAGGAAACTCCCGACTACGACTTTCTCCGAGAACTCTTTACCAAAGTGTTAAAGAATATTGGCGAGCAGGATGATGGCATCTTTGACTGGATGCTGATCAATAACGGCAAAGGTTGGGAGGCCGGCAATGTATGCAATGTATTCCCATCATGGAAACATATTGTAACTGAGTATTTCCAGACACCCGCATCACTGCTAGCACAGGCTCACGCCACTGCTAACGTACCTCATACTCCTCGCCACCGTGAGACCAGCCGTCGCCCGCGGGCACAACTTACAGATGGTTCAGCGCCTTCTACTCCTCTCGTCCTCGCGCCTACTCCCGCTCACATCAAGAATAGCACTAGACGTCCAGGCACACGAGAAGGACACGGCAGTCGAGACCCTGGCACTCGTGCTGATATCAGTGTGCAGCCCATCGCTCCTGTTAGCAGGCGTGCGAGCCAGACACCCCGAGAGAGTTCGGGACTCGCACCTCCTCACCCTTACGCCACAGCACCTACTTCCTCGGGATACCGAGCCAGTAACGCTTACGGCAGGAATTCCCCAATTACACATGCTGCGAATGTGACCAATGGCAATAATCTCGTTGGGCGCAATGACGCTTCAGATTCATTCCTCTATGGCGCGCAGGTCCAAACTACCAAAAACCCGACCAACTCGCGAGAGGACACAACCGCAGGGACCATGACTCGCGATGCTGGGCAGATGCGTGGAATGACTGCGTTTGAGACCCAAAGGCATGATGTAGATGATGTAGATGATGACAGACATCCTAAGCGGAAGGGCTTCTTCTCCGGCCTGTTTTGCTGCCGGGCATAGGAAGTACCACTGGATGGTGCAGTGCTGGTCGCTATCCGCAGTACTTCGGTTTCATTGGCAAGTTATTCGGACAGTTTGCTGATTTCCGGCTAATTCCCCACTTATAGGTATTAGAAACTCTGACGACAACACGCACGATCTATCAATCATGGCTATCGTACATACTTATCTATCTTGCTAGCTTCTCCTCGGGATTCCGTATTGCTTTCCTCTTTCCGCAGGTCGACCATGTCACACCGTCATCATACCCCTCACGATCGTTTCGAATCATCAAGTTTCTGCCTAATCCTGTGGCTGGTCTTGGGTGACGGCTCAATATTCTCCTGTTTATTGCTTCCATGTGTATTATCTGCAGACCCTTTAGGATATTCATTAGCCCACTGCTTGGCCACGGGGCAACTTTCTGTTACCAGGCCAAGTCGAGAGCAATAATAAATATTGACTGCTTTCGATTTGCGCGGATCACGTTTAATGTGTTTCATATCGTCGAGGGCGTTATGTCTAGACTGGGCCTATCGATCCCGGCTACGATCAAGTAGCCCTTCTCAAGTTCTAGAATGCTTTTCAATATTATAGCATCTGACTCAAATATATGACAGCAGACTTTGATTATCTTCAAGTAAACCACTATTCATATTCCGCAGTCCGATGTCAGCGCAAGAGAAATAATATACATCCAAAGACAGCCAAAAACAAAGCGACAGAATCACAGCACTATTGTACAGTCATGGAGTCAACGCAATTGGATATGTTTCATCTTTCACAGCCAACCGGTACCACCTGACGGACAGAATGGTGACATTTCCTCCACGCGACCCCACAATCTATTTCCGCTCTTTCCATCCATTCTCTACCCCTAGTTTGGACCAACGCGGGGCCACATCCGAATCAGGATATGCATTTCTGTCGGGAAGTTCTGCGGCGCCCTTTTGCGTACCAACTTCATCCATCAAGCCTAGCCCTCCGTGGCTTCCCCCTCTGTCACCCATCTCACCAGGTGCCTCTCCATATCTCACTGAGGCACTTTCGCCAACGCCGTCTGCATTTCTTGGAATAGCGCGAGTTGTATAAGGGTAAGGAAGGCTTGCGCCACTTGCACTATGTTTCCCCTCAGGGTTGGGTGCGTCTGTGGGTTTGAAATTGACATAAGGCGCTGTGGTGGGATATGCGCCTGATGGGACCGCATAAGGGGTGTTGGCAGGGTCGGGTTCTGAGACCACATAAGTGCGCGTGCCAGCCGATGAGATTTGGGGTTCAGGAGAGTGGTCATGTTGTTTCTCGTACAGAGACGCTGACACGCTAGTCGCTGGTGACGATGGTGAGTTGAGCACCACAAAGGGCGAGTGGAACAAACGCCCTAGTGAGACGATACGTGGTTTAGACGGCTGTGGCAATGAACGCGTATGCTTCGAAAAGACACGGAGAATGTTGGACATTGTGAACTTGTTGGTGGTCGTCAAGATATGGCCTCGGTGAGGAACGTACAACGTGAAGCGAAATGTCATTAGACAAACTCGTGAGAATATCGGTGACTGGTGACGTAAAGCAGTCTTTGGACATTTGCTTCCGCGGCATGTCAGCTTAGTCCTTCGCAGGTCGCGAGCATGAACAGAAGACATTCGCTGGCACTGACAGCGACGCAAAGGTACGACTACTTGGCTGCGTAGTCGCGGTGATTGTACTGGAATGGACTGACTGATTCAGAACTTTTAGTCATCGCCAATCTTCCCTTCATTTCGTCTTTTCCTCACCTTCCAGGGGTGCGACGGTCTCCGCACCATCAACGCAGGTTGGCGTGGAATAGAGTTGGCACAACATCGTGTAAAGTCGTATACTTAATTAAGGGAAACAACATAGAACTGATAGGTTGTCAACAGCACTACTCGGGCTCAGTTGCGCGGCGAGCGAACACCCTGAACTGGCTTCTGGATCAGCCACCAAAAATACTGGCTGCGCACCACGTCCGAAGACATCGCTCATTTCCCCTGGGTATTTGGTGGTCAGATCGAGCGGCTTAACTGTGCACCATTTCCAGGTCGAGACATGTGATTACGCCTTTGCCGGAATGGTTTTCTTGCTTGAGAAACACTGCTCATGACACTGTCGGAGAAGCAGAGATCTTCTTCCATCCAAGTCATTCCCGATTTGAACCTGGCCAACTCATCATACCCTGTCCTTTCCCTAACGGGCAACGATCTTCGCTTCTCTATATCCGCTGCTTTAGGGTTCATTGTCCAGTTGGTCAAATCGTATCAGCGACATCTAACGCGTTCCACAATCTCACCCTGTGATTCCTCGTAAGATTCATTAAACCATGCTCGGCACGCACGAAGGGAACCCAGCCACACAGATCGCAGCCTCCATCAAAGATCTATGCTTAGGCGTTGACATACAGAGTGCGTCCACCAACAAATGTTTGATTGTTGAATATATACTAGGTCATATCAACATCTGGTGTAGCTTTTCCAGGGTACTCCGCGGCCCCGAACGTTCAGACTCACTTCCTCATCGCGACATGAAACTTTTTTTCCGGCGTCACATTGGGTTCACCCCATTGCGTTGTTGCGACCGCATTTACCCCCTTGAAAACGGAAATGCGGCTAGTCTCCAAAATACTTGACACTCACCTCTAAAGGAAACATTTGATTGTCATGATAGACCCTCACTTACGAGAATTGTCCGCGTATCATGACTATGGCTCCTCGGAGAGCTTTGTGGTATATCCCGACGCCGTTGGAAATTCTTGGTCGCTTTTTGCTAAAAACAATCCCGTGTCTGAAACCCTCCAGGCGCTTTCCTGCGCTTTGCGCGGCGTTTTTCTTCTGTCAATTCAACCAAGTAGATATCCCCACGATCCGTCCAGGATACACCATGACCAGGGAACCACATGAATGTCGACGCGGCGACGTCGTGACGATCTAGGGGATGGGATAAAACTTGAACCCTGTTCCAATGGAATGACGTGATATGGAATGATCATTTTTCATTGATTGTTCATCGCCGCTAGTTAGCGCTTCGTGTAGATTGTTCTGACTTATCCGCTTATCAGATAGACCTCGACCAGCAATCACGATTACGCCGATGTTATAATCTCCCTGTCGCCACATTCCGGGTGATCTGTCAGGGTACTCGAGGAAGTCATCTTCCCGTCAATTTTGGTTAGCTGGAGTTTCTTCTTCTGTATGGAAATACTTACCAAGTTCTATCGAGCATCTGTTCTTAATCTTGGACATCGTATTCTCGAGTTTCTGCCGCGGTTATGGGATCCTAGTTTGTAATGGTGGCACTCCGGAGCTTGCGTTGATCCAAAGGGATCAGGGCACAGAACCGTGGTCAGTCAATTTTGGCTATCTTGGGCGGTGCGTGTTTTTTTTTTTTTCATATGTCAGGCTTCTCATTCTGACTGTGTCTCGTTAATAAGCCGAAATGGTATCGGTATCCGATCAATTGGATACATGATCACACAGGGTCACTCCAAGCCCCCCGCGTCCAGCATGTTCGAGGCTTCTATATATCGTCGGAGCCGAGACAAAATCTTTCCATCCCAGGGGCTGCAGCTCTGCCACTGGCGCCACGTTGCATAAGGCTGAGGACTCACGATCTCGTGCTGTTCGGCACTTACTTTTTGGTATATTAGTCTTCGGCGAGGGAAACACCTTGCAATGTGTATCTGCGCAATACTGACACTCTATTACACGTCATGATCTGAGTGTCACCCTCAATCCAACTCTTCTATGTAGAAGGAATGACGTCACTGCTTGCCAGTGACTGCGATGATTAATAGCAGAAGATAGTCACCGTTCTTGGCTTTTGGACTGCTTGGTCGCTCGGCGGCCTATTCCTTGGGCTGATAGGCGCTTGAGATCTCGAAACCAGAGACCATATCTAGGTCCGGACCTTGGCCGCCCAAGTTAGAACTTATTATTTCGGGTTGGACTTGAAATAACGACGCCCATTAGCTCAAAGTTCAAACGACCCACACATACGTCTCTTTCATCCCCGCCTCTTATAATATACATAAACATCATTTGTACATAAAATTGCCGAGTTGCGGCATATTCCGTACCAGACCTAAAAAGGCATTACTCAGTAGAAATGTGGTATTTGTGAATGACCCACCACAGGGAGGAGGATGCAACCCTGGTTTCCGCTTGTTGAGCAGCAGAGGTGATCATTTCAGACCAAAATGAGCTCACAGGTCATGCCGATCCCCCGGAAGTGCCAACCTAGCAGGAAAGTGGCACAGGCACGCGAGGACCTGGAAACCCTGCACATTAACTTAAGTCCACGGACATCACTCAGGTGAGTGTACATCCTTCTCGGCACTTGTCGTTTTCCGTCACCGCGGCTTTGCTTGCCTAATACTGTTCGACCTAACCGAGTTTTGCCCCGTACGTTCCATTTGCACTTGTCGTACAGGCTAAGCTGCTTACTCCATATTCATTTGATTGTTCCGTTCTACTAAGTAACCAACTCCCACCCGCTCCTTGTGGGGCCAAACCTTGCCCATATCCACTTGCCGGATGCTTGCTATCTATTTCCATCCGTCATCCTGCCATCTCTGTTTAGATGTTGATCTCTCCGAGTCAAAATCTTCATCTAGCCCTTGTCCAATATGTGCTACTAGATTATGTCGAATTCTTCTTTTGATTTCGACTTCCGAAATTTCGCCACCCTCTTAAATACAGGTTTCGTATCAGCTTGCAATATGTGTCCCAATGCCCACATACTCTATCGATGCAAACATGTCTTCGCCATCCCTGCAAGGTGGCTTCCTCGTTGTAGTGGCTGCCGGCCTGGTGAGTGGCGAATATGTCATCATATCACGTTCTGACCTTGATCGTTGGTAGCTTTGTCATTTTATATTCAAACGCCATGAGCCCACTAGTCCACTCTCCCATCTAGGCTTGCTCGTTCTACTCCCAGCCATCCTTACGACCTTGTTTTTGCATAGCGCATCAACGTTTACGCGCGCAGTCGGTTGTGTTTACCTATTGTATTACTCTACTATTCTTGTCTCTGTGATCGTGTACCGTCTATCCCCCTGGCATCCACTTGCGAGATACCCTGGACCCATCCCTTGCCGCATCTCCAAGTTCTGGATGGCATGGGTCTCACGTGATGGAAAGCAGCACATTTTCTACTCAAGACTGCACCAAACATACGGTGACGTCGTCAGAATTGGTGGATAACCTCTTAACTCGATACTTATTATTTGGATCTGATCACCTTCTTTATTTAGGTCCTAACGAGCTATCGATACGAAACGTCAATGCTGTAGTCCCGTTGATGGGTATCAATGGGTTACCCAAAGGACCTCGTCAGTGATTCAATGCGCTCGGATATGTGGCGCCCGGTCCTAATTTAGACACACAGACTGGGATGGACGCATGGCTGAGCAATCAACCACAAGAACGGTCATCTCGGTGAGAGATCCCGTAGAGCACGCGCGACGGAGAAAGCCTTGGCATAGGGCTTTCAGTGTTTCCGCACTGAAAGGTTACGACGAGATTCTTGGAAAGCGAGTCCAACAATTCGTAACGACACTCGAGCAACAGACACAACCCTTCAACCTTGCTGAGCGTATAAGTCATTTCACGTGCGCCTCTTCACTTCTCCACTTGTTTATTCCTGACTTGAATGGCATAGGTTTGACTTCATGAGCGACATGGCGTGAGTGCGCATGCTGTTTGGATCTTTCTAATCGAACTTACCGATTTCCCAAGATTTGGCGGAGGTTCAGAGATGTTGCGTGACGGCGATAAGGACAACACTTGGCACCTGCTCGAAAGTGGCCTTCCGTGAGTACAGCAAAGAACAATACTACCGTAAGGAAAGACTAAAATATTTTTTTCCGTTATAGAACTGCATTGGTTCTGTCCCACGTGCCTTGGCTCGGAAAGTACTACGCCAAGTTGCCAGGAATCGGGGAGGGCCTCAAGAAGTTCAGAACGTTTTGTCAAGAACGCGCTGTGCTCCGGCGGTCCACAGGCTCTCTATCTAAAGACCTCTTTCACTATCTGGTAATTGTTTCAGTTATTTTTGTGGTTTGCAGTTTTGTTGACAGTTCTTAGATTGACGAAGCGGGTCTTGAACGTCATACTTCCCCTCCAACTTTTGCGGAAGTGGCCTCTGATGGAGTCCTTGCTATTGTAGCCGGGTCTGATACCACAGCAACCACCTTAAGCTCTCTGTTCTTGTCGCTTCTGAGAAATCCTCAAACGTACTACCGGCTCCAAGCGGAAGTCGACAGCTTTTTTCCTCCTGGCGAAGATCTGTTTTCTACGGTTCATCACCCTCATATGAGTTACCTTAATGCCGTAATGCACGTGCACCATTTTTTTTTACGGAAACTGACAGCTGACACTGGTTTTCAGTAACGAAACTCTACGGCTCTTCCCACCAGTTCTCAGTGGCAGTCAGCGTGGAGTACCGAGAGGCGGTGACGACAAGTTTGTTGGCCCTTAGTAAGCCCATCATTCATATACCAACTCTAGCGAATCTGACATGCGCTTGCTTGCCGTAGCTTCTTACCCGAAGGCACCAATGCATTCGTTCATACTTATTCCCTTCACCGTGATCCTCGCAACTTCTCCCCGTCACCTGACACATTCTGGCCGGAGCGGTGGCTCAAACCTGAAGAGCGCGCGGCGCTCTCGTCATTTGATCCAAAGGGCCTCGATAAGTTCCCAATCGTTCATGACACCAAGGCTTTTGTTCCGTTCTCCTTTGGTCCCATGCATTGCGTTGGCAAGCATCTCGCATATCAAGAATTGCGCATGGTAGTCTGTGCGACGATGCATCGACTAAACTTCAGCTTTGCTCCAGGATACGACCCAGAGTCCTGGGAACGCGACTTGAAGGATTATTTTGTTGCCACGAAGGGGAACCTGGATGTTGTCTTATCTCCACGGAATCTAACTGCTTGAACGGCCTGAGAGTTGCACAGACGCGATGGTTACATATCTTACAGCGCTTAGTTATTGATCATGCATGCATCTAATCTCGTTATCACGGATGTACCTATGCGGTGACCAGTTGGTTCTCTTGTATTCACTGTGATTGTATTGTATTTGTTTTGGAGCTGCTCAAGGACATGTTCAACTTTGCATCGGGAATCTGAAGGATGTTCAGGGCGACATGGATCAGACTCGTCAGGCCCACCGGTCGCATGCAAGTGTCCCAATATAAAAATCATAGCACCGGATGAGGAAGCACCGAGACGAAATATTTCTATCTCCGCATCTCAGAATCCCTCACAAATCAGTAGATCATCCATCAAAATAAAAATAACTGAAAATACACGGGAGCTTCGAGATATCCACCAATGACTGATAAGACAATCTGGTCGGGCACCGACAGAGTTAAATGTGTTTTATTCAATCTACAGTTGGTGACTTCACAAATAAAGACTATCAGCATGATGGAGCTAATTTTTGTTATCGCTTGGCAAGAGATATCGATCAGTCCCGTGCGCTGCGGTAACTTTCGAAGGCGTTTGGACCCGCAGCGACTTGAATGAGATCTGAGAAGCAAATCTGGTTTCACGGCACCGGGAGAAGTGTGTAAGCCTCTAAGGATGTTGTTCCTCGGAGAAGCAACGGAAGGGAAATCAGGTGCACGCAAAGACTGCAAAAGGATATAGGTTTCTCTGTGAATTTCGAGTCAAACGCCCTGACCTGTTTGAACACCGGCCGAACACCCGGGGCATCCCAGGGCATTCCCTTGAGGGACGATGATGCTTGAGCGGCCAGAAGTTGACAGAAGTTGCCAGTGGTCGTTGCGGAGCCTCGGACAAGCGTTGGGCACCGAATTTCAACCCGAACGTAAGAACATAATTCGAAGTATGTAAACCAGACCAATACTTGATTTTGCTATTTGATTGAAACTCGAGGAACTTTGGTAATCAGTAGTCGGCTCAGCGGTCGACCGGTAACACTTGTAAGCATTCATAGCGTTCTTGTAGATTGTGAATCAACCCCCCGCCGTATAATCCCTCAGGCATCGCTGGATGAGTTCTGGTAGTACTACGATGTCACGCACTGCGCTAAACTCGGACCATCGCAAAAACCCCATTGGCAGCCGGTGCTTAAAATTGACATTCCAATGAGAGCTTGAAGCCATGGCCTTTGGAAGTTCGAACCGCACGCGTAAGTTCCGGTATCAAAATTCGTCGTGTCGTCAGAGTTATTCGCAATTTGGCAAAAAGAGCGCAACTCAGGTCCATAGTCAAGCGACTCAACGGCAGTAAAGGGGGAAGAATCCGTCTGGAGAAATGACTTTCTCAAGAGTACATAGTTCTCCAGTATCTCCGAATAACGTTACAATTTACGGACGCGGGATCCTCAGGCGATGCACAGGTGCACTCGAAAATTAAATAAATTACATAAAATCGATTCCGGGAGCAAGGGGAAGAGAAATCACTGAGAGCAAGTAAAAACGGTCGAAGCTTTGTGTCTAGACCTGTTGAATGAGTAAAATGGAACTTGTCCAATGAATCATCTACATGTCGAGTCGTAATATTACAATATCACAGCGATCCAATCGAAGGATGCCGAAAGCTGGAAGCGACGGGCTGCATTGTGCAGTCTGGCGTCAGGATTGGCGACTGCGACAGCACGGGGTACATAGAGGTGCTTGGGTTTCAGAGATGCAAGGGGTCCACGGGGAGACCAAGCCAAGTCAGCCCAAAGACAGGCTCGTTGGCAAGATATTCTTGAGGAACGCGAGCTTGGGCGCCCGCGCTGGGGTGAAGATTATGAGTGGAGTAGATGTCACAGTGATTAAGGATAGCTGCGGACGCCGGAAAGGCACACTTGATACAAAAATTCATTTGCTCGCCCAAAAAAAAATTAAGCGCGCTGATAACACTGAAAGCCGAGACAAAAACATACGTAACGTCTGGGTGGTCGACCAGCTGTCAGATGCTATGGGTGGCGAATAACGGTGCGCGTAGTGGTCAAGAAACGCGGTCACGTGCACGTATGTCAGCTTAAGTCTTCAAAGCTTGAAGTCAATATCCAATCCAATTCTGAACGTCAGCAGCTGAGCCTATAGTACTACCATGTCGCTTGTACTGGCTGTGAATGCTGGCTCCTCGTCGCTCAAAATTTCACTGTTCCGCCGTTCTGTTGATAATGTTGCAAATCCAGCATTACTCCTATCCTCGTCCATATCATCCATATTTGCCCCTCCAGCCAAGTTTAAGTTCAGTTTTGCACACAGGTCGTTGAACGAAGAAGTAGAATCAATCCATGATCATGCGTCGGCATTTATGCACTTCCTGGATCGCCTCAAGGAAGAAGCGAGCGTCGACCCAATTGACATCAAGCACATTGCACATCGTGTGGTGCATGGTGGCGACTACATAAGCCCTGTCATCATATTTGAAGAATCCTATCACCATATCGAAAGACTGTCCGACCTTGCTCCTTTGTACGTCCTCTCCCGACTTGCATTCAGTTCCGCGTTACGAAGCCTGTAGACACAATGGATCCGCTCTTTCCGTCATCAAGTCAGCTATTAGGGCCCTTCCGCACGCGAAATCCATCGCATTTTTTGACAGTGCATTCCACAAAGATCTTCCCACTCATGTAGCCACCTATGCGATCAATCAGCAAGTAGCACAAGAGAGGGGGTTGAAGAAATATGGTTTCCATGGTTTAAGCTGTATGCACTCATCTGTCCTCGCTAAGATGTCCGAGTCGCTGACGCTGTATCTTCCTAGACGCGTTCATCTTGCGGGCAGTGGCTGCGCATCTTAACAAGGTATCTGGTATTTTGTTGTTTGATTGCGACCTTCTGACCTCCTCAGGCTCCGGATACTCTAAACATAATTGCCCTTCATATCGGTTCGGGGGCTTCCATGTGCGCCATCCGCAATGGCCAGTCCATCGATACAAGTATGGGGTTGACTCCACTCAGTGGACTACCTGGAGCTACGCGCGCTGGTGACATAGACGCGAGCCTAATTTTCCACTACACCAGTCGGTCTCCAGCGCGTATGAGCCACGACCCCAGCATTTCAAGGGAAGTTAAAGTGACAGAAGTTCGATGATTTTCTTCCATCTGTGAAATGGAGGCTCAAGCTCTCATTCTTGGCAGGCTGAAGACATCCTCAACTTCAAGTCAGGTTGGAAGGCACTCACCGGTACGGCCAACTTCAAAGAGATCACGGAGAAGGCAGATACGAGTACACTTTCTGATCCCATGTCTCGCACCGCCGACCCCAATACGCTTGCATTCCGCATCATGTTAGATCGCATACTCCATTTTGCCGGGGCATACCATCTGGCTCTTCACGGAGATGTTGATGCGCTGGTTTTTGCGGGAGGCGTGGGAGAACGAAGCGTCGAGTTGAGACGTGCTGTCGGAGAAGCTGTCGCGTGCCTCGGGTTCACGGCGATCAACGAAAAGAAGAATAAACAAGTGAGTGATGACGAAGGTATCGTTGTGGATATCGGGAGGGGTGACGGGAGGAAGAGGATGCTAGTTTGTCACACTGACGAGCAGCTCGAGATGGCAAGAGAGTGTTCTCTGGAAAGTGAATTCTGGGCTTAGCAAGCCTACGGTCATGGTGTTGTTGGGCCGTATGTATGTAATTTTATACAAATAATACTCTTCGTGTTTCACAATCACTTGTCAGTGGAACTGCAACTTGGGCTGAACGTTCTCCCAATGCTAAGTATCCAGGACGTATGATCATGCGTCTTCATCTAATTTCCTGCAATGACTATCGGCGGATCGAGCTTGTCGAAGCCTCGACTCTTGGCAGTGAAAGCCCCAAAGCAGTCCACGCACCAATTGACTGGCTGCCCGCGGACTACGAGGCGGCGTCGAGAACCGATGTCAATGCATTCCGAATCCCCTAGGTGAACCAAGGGAAGGAAAACATTAATGCGTTTACCCGCCGGGTCCCGATTCCCCGGCCTAGACCCTGGCAATGGACAACTTGAACACGGCGGCAACACATGGTACATACAGTGCAGTGTGCATTTGTCATCTGCAGCTCATTGTCGTGAACGGATTCTAAACATTCCAGGACTGCGAAGTGAATATATACTGTGACAAGGTGAGGAAATAAACTAGTACTCTGTCGTACATGATGCATGTCAGTTCAATAGGTTAAGTACCAGGGCTGGTCAATCGCAGAGCGCAGGACTACATAATCATAATGCTCACTTCCTCATCTTCGTCGTTCCCCACCATGTCATGGCTGCCTTCCATACCACGAATGGCAGGTTCGGCATCAGAACACCTGGCTGAGGCAAGCCACGTTCGAGCGAACTTTGCTCCTCAACGTCAGTCAATCTTCGTTCGTAGTCTAGCTTCGCTGCCCGAGCCCGCTCGCGCGCCCTCGTCAGTTCTTCCTCGAGCTGCTGACTCTTCTTCTTTTCCGTTGTTTCTTTCTGACGTGCTTGTTCCGCTAGACTTGCGCTCTGCTCTTCCGATTGGGCAACTAGCTGTCTCAGCCGAACAAGTTCTTCTTCCGTTTGCCTTCGGTGCTCCTCTTCCCGTTTCTTCTGTTCATCAAGAAGTCTGGCGCGCTCTAATTCTTGCGCGTCCTTGGCAGCAGCGGCTTCGCGTTCCGCCTTTGCATGCGCCTCCTCCAGTTCTTTGCGTGCTCGTGCGACTTCTTGCTCCGCTATCTTCCGTTGTTCCTCCTCGCGATGCTTGGCCAACTTTTGTAGCTCCACGAGACGCGACTGGGTTTCTTCTTCGGCTTTCTTGGCGGCTGCTACCTCCTCCTGCTTGCGTATCTCTTCGGCTTTTGCAGCCTCTTCTATCTCTCGCCGAGCACGTAGGAGCTCGTCTTCGAGCCATTTTCTGTGAGCTTCTTCCTCGCGAAGTTTGGCTTCGTGCTTCTCCGCAAGCAGTTGTACGCGTGCATCTTCTTCAGCCTGCCTAGCTAACGCAGCTTCACGCTCTCGGGCGGCGTGCGCCTCTTCCATCTCCCGTTGCAGTCGAGCAAGCTCTTCTTCGCGTTGTCGTGCTAGCTCTTGCTGTTCAAGGAGACGGATTCCGGCAATTTCAACCGCTTGCTTCGCTGCGATACTCTCGGCCTCTTTTTCTGCGTGGGACGCCTTGACTTCCTCTAATTCTTTCTCTCTCTGCGCAAATTCTTCTTGCAAACGTACTCGTTCCGCTTCCTCCCGAGCACGTTCCCTTTCCGCGGCTTCCATGGCGGACTTGTGTCGCTGCTGCTCAACTTCTAGTGCTACTAGCCTGTCCCGCTCTCGCTTAACTTCTTCGGCATGCGCAATATCGGCAATCTCTTTTGCGGTGCGTGTCTTCTCCATATCGTCCAGAAGACTTTGGAGGTGCTTCTGGTGACTTTCTTCCGCCAGCACTCTTGCCTTGCGTTCTTCTTCCAACTCGCGAGCGCGCCGCTTGTCCTCTGCCTGCTTGGCAGCAAGAATCTCGTTCTTCCTTTGAGTATGCAGAGTTTCCTGCTGCTCTTTCTCGGTCAGGACTTTGGCTACCTCGGCTTGAAGGCCCTCCAGCGTCTGGAGCTGCTTCTGCTGCTCGGCTTCCATCTGCAGGATCAGAGCCTCAAGGCGTGTGCGCTCGGCAGCGAATTCGGCTGCCATGCACTGAGCGTTTTTCTCGATGCGCAAGCATTCCTCCTGCTTCTTCTCGAGCTCTTCCTGAAGCTCGCTCCGCGTCTCCTCGTCTTTGGCGCGCATAGCGGCTTCCATCTCTGCTTTGAGATTACGGATCTCCTCTTTGTGGTGATCCGCTTGCTCGTCGAGGGCGCGCCTGAGCTCAGCGCCCGCAGCGGTCTTCTCGATGGGCTTGTGCTCGTTGACGATTTCCTGCTGAATGCGGAGTGTAGCGGCTTGGCTGTTGATGAGATAACGAAGGATGGTATGTGCGGACTCGAGGGCGCCATCGTGACGGAGCATCCGAGCGCCCTTCTCAAGCACGGGCTTAAAGAATTTGTCCTTACTCGCAAGCTCTGCCTCTCTAGCTTCGCCAATCTCACGTTTCACCTCTGACCACATATTGGTCACTATGATAACGTTTTTGAGCGAGCTCTCTCCGCAAAGCTCACGGAAGATCTTGAAGTTGCGCTTAGACGTGCCACCCATCCTGAAGTCAGAGATGCGGTGCATATAGATGACGCCAGCAAGCCTGGCGCCATGCTCGTAGCTGAAGAAACGCAGACGCTTAACCTGAGGAAGTTTATTGCAATCGAATCACGTACGTCTTGGAGAGATATGCGGCGATCATGGTCAAAATGTCCGTATCACTTCGGCTCGTATCGTCAAAGCCAGGCGTATCGATCAGGGTCACGACACGCCCGCTGACGACAAACGGCCGTGAAGTTCGCACTTCACTGGTGCAACTCTCGAGGCCGCGACCAACGGGAAGGTTTGACCCGCTAGCCTTATTGATAAACTATGTCCGGCGAGAGTAAGCAATGCATGGTTCGGAATAAAGAGACTTTACATACTGTGGATTTACCACTACCGGTAGCGCCCATGACTCTAGAAGGAGCGTCAATATATCAACCTGAAGACACTGAAAGGTACGTACGCAATCCGGATTTCCCTGTTTAGATTCGCCATTGTTGTAGCTCAGTAATTAGCAGATGACTCGATCTATGCAAGAGGAGGTACAGTTGTATGCTGAGACAGGCAATATGATATGTTGTGCAAGCACTTTGGTCGATGTAGGGAACACGGGTGTTTAAATACGCCTGCAGCCTTATCGAATGAGCACCCACTTCTTGCGGCGGCACGGTCTTCACGAGGCGCAGCCCCTAACGTGCCTAGCGAAATGTTGAGCCCTAACTCGTTGCTTGGAGCCCTACTTGGACGTGATCACCACTGAATGAATCTCGGCGTGTTGACCTGGCCTGGAAGCAGCCTCGCTTCATCCTCGCTGAGCGCAATGTTAATCCATTCTTGAGTGGCGTCTCCGTGATGTTGCCCTTTAACATTGTCAATAATTTGAAACAGTACCACAGCTTCAGGAATCTGATGCTGATCAGGGTTTGTCGGTTACACACCAATGCATATGGGTATCTCTTTAACATAACTGTAGTCCAACCAATACTACGCTACGGGCAGGGGGTCAGGATTATCCGTATTGTCAACCAAACGATCGCCAAGACAACTAAATTACGCCAGTCATCCAGCACGCGCGTGGAGTTGCTCTTCTATTCTCCGAAGTTCTGCTTGATATTCGGATGCTAACAGCGCAGCCTCGTTTTGCACGCGCAAAAGTTCCGCTTCCATCTTCTCCGACTCCTCCTGGAGTTCCATTCGCGTCTCCTCATCTTGCGCCTGAGCAGCTTCCTCCAATTCTACTCGCAACTTCTCCAGTTCTTGACGGTTCCTCTCCGCCTGCTCCATGAGTTCGCGGTTCAGCTGCGCAAAAGCACCCGTCTGAGTGACGTCATTCACTGCTGCGAGTTCGCTTTGGATGCGTAAGACTACGGGATCTATGCCAGTCAGCTTCTGAATGATCTTGTGCGCACTTTCTTGATCATTCATGTGGCGTAGGAGAAGAGCACCGTTCTCGAGGATTGGTTTGAAGAATATATCCTTTTCCCGCAGTTCTTGTTCCCGCGCCAGGGCGTCCTCGTTTACGTCGCCCCACATGTTCGTAACCATGAGAACGTTCTTGTACGCCTCTTTACCGCACAACTCTTGAAACATGGTGAAATCACGTCTTGATGTACCTCCGACTCTGATGTCGGAGATTCGGTGCATATAGATAACACCAGACAGAAGTTTTTCTTGCTTGTGCCTAGAGGTCAACCTGTCAGTGCGCTAGGTTACCTAGATGATCTGACGAGTACGAACATAGTCTGCAGGTAAGCAGCAATCATCTTCAGCACGTCCGTGTCGCTCTTCGTCGTATCATCAAAGCCAGGCGTATCGACGAGAACGACACGCTTTCCGTCCAACATGAATGATTGGGACGTCTGTACTTCGTTTGTACAGCTCTCAAGCCCCATACCAACTCGCAAATCTGAGCCAGATGCGATGTTGATGAACTATTCAAATATTTATCAGCGTTGATGATTGAAATACAGGGACTGTCAAACCGTTGTCTTGCCACTGCCTGTGGCGCCCATTACACTATGGGGTGGGGTGGGGTGGGTTAATCACCGCCCGACATCTCGATGATGGTCACGCACGCTATGTAGATAGTTTTGGGCACCTCCGGCTCTGAGCGTAGTGGTTCTAGCTCTGGAGTTCGTCCAAGTCTTTGCGGCTCAGCCTCAACCCGGCCTGCCTCTGGGTCCGGGAGTTTCTTGCGTCTGGAAGGAACAAAGTAACTGACACATCCACCCATGCTGACGTCGAGGTTGGTGCTGTCTGGTTTTCGTGCGCTATAGTGATTTTGTAGATCGTAAACGCACTGTTGTCGTGAACGAACGAAGCCTACAGTTCAACACGTGTCCAACGCATTGTCTAGATGCACTGAGGATGCCATGCACATCGGTCTCAGCCTAGAATCATTACTTCATGCTATGATTGTGATCGTGGAGGTGCCATTGGGTGGGGACATGCACCAGGGCGATGAACGCATATGACCCAGATGCGATACATGATCCGGACGCGATACTCGGTTGAAGGACGCACAGTCAACACCTGTCAATGCCCTCCTAATACGAATGGACCTTGAACACATGATGATGGTGCGTTTAGGGTGGGCAACAAGAACGTCAAAATGTCACTACCGTAGGCGCTGCCAACGAGGGAATTGCCGCAACATTCCATGGCACCTCGCGAGAAGGACGCGATACATGCGGAAGTTCACCGACCCTTGGCGGTTCCTCGTGGCTGCGGCCGCACCAACTCCAGCACTATCAGATCGCCGCGTGTGTTTGTAATAACTTTGTATTCAGCGACACAGCCAGTGTCGGCGGACGGCGGACCGCGTGTACATTTTGCGGGCTCCGTGTTGTTTTTGCATTTTCTCGAAATCTTACAATACGCCGTATGGTGTGAGCCCGTTGTCACCGAACGTGCCATAGTTAGCTTGGACCACCTACTTGCCGCACTTCCGCTGCCAATAACCCACTTCTATACGCTGGTGAATCCCACAGTTGTGACGAGCTGGCATGCTCACGCCATTGGGTCCGAAGTCGTACCATTTAGATGGATCTCGAAGAAATGATCACATGTTGCTGTTTGATGTAGATGCCGAAGTAATGGATGTCAAAGATGCGGAGGAAAAAAGTTGGACGTTCAGGGGATTGAACCCTGGACCTTATACAAATTGGATGCTTAGTGCAAAGCATACGCGCTACCACTGCGCTAAACGCCCTTATTTTATCGTATGACCTGATATCCTATGACTGACTCTTCGTGTGCTGCCGTTTAGACTTGTGCCGCTGAGTTTGATTTGACTTGTAAAATTAAAAACTAGCCGTGTTAGGATGCTTTGTCATGCCGTCGGTCGGTGGGTCAAAAAAGTGGTTCGATGAATATGTCGCATAAAAGAGTTGACCGGTACGTTGTCAGTTTGTTCTCGGTACCTGCTGGTTAGGTTAAGTGACTTCTCACCGTCTGTCTTTGATTTTTAGGCGTCATGGATCTTGTTCTGCACCTCGCAGACGACTATCTTCTTGACAAAGTATGGGCGCGGCTGCTACCTCTCAATGACCAACTAGGTCACCTGTCATATGATTCCCTTTCCACGTCTGCAAACTTCACGTCAATCACGGACCTTCACCAGTCTGCCTGGCCTCGTGATTACATTCCTAGACAAGTAGTGTCTCTCAGCGTAATCACCCTCTTGGGCATTCACTGCCTCTATTTCTTGTTCGCGTGGCTCTCATACAAATTCATTTTCAACCATGAGATGATGCGCCATCCACGCTTTCTAGAGAACCAGGTCAAACAGGAGATACAATGCAGTTTACGAGCGTTCCCCACAATGACCCTCCTCACCCTGCCTTGGTTCCAAGCAGAGGTAATGGGCTACTCAAAACTCTACGATAATGTAGAAGAGTACGGTTGGGCTTACTTTGCCCTATCAGTACCATTGTCAGTACTTTCTCTCAACCGTGACATCTACTCAACATTTATTATCAGCTTCTTGCTTTTCACCGACTACGGAATTTACTGGGTCCACCGACTATTGCACCACCCGAATATATATAAAACATTTCATAAGCCTCACCACAAGTGGATAAGTATGTTGCTATGCTCTGCATGCCGTCTTCTTGTGCTCAAATATTTTGGGTAGTACCGACCCCTTTTGCCTCTCATGCTTTCCATCCCGTGGACGGCTACCTTCAATCTGTCCCATATCACCTCTTCATATTCATATTCCCTCTTCACCGATGGTTATATCTCGGTCTCTTCGTTTTCGTCAATTTCTGGAGTATTCTCGTGCGTGCCTTGCATTACTTGCATGGACCACTCTGACGTCAACGACACCAGATTCACGATTCCGATATGGTTACGGGACATGCCCTTGAAAAGGTGATAAACGGACCCGCCCATCACACACTCCATCATCTTTACTTTACGGTCAACTACGGTCAGGTACGCATTACCGTTTATGCTTTTCTTGGGGTTATCCCCTAATGCCTCTTTCCCCCTGCGCTCAGTACTTTACGTGGGCAGATCGTGTCGGTGGTTCGTACCGCCAGCCCGAGTCGTCCCTCGATCCTATGTTGGAAGTCAAGAAACGGTCATAAAGACGACGATGTTGATCGCGGCGAACATATTTTATCATCCAATTATAGACTGTCTTGCGCCCTTGCCTACTGATGGATTATCTGAAGTTGATACGCTGCTTGCTTGCTTTTTCGTTGAAACCACTTGGAATATCAATGGAATACTGTGTGTTCGTTTGGGATTGCCTGATCCTCAACTCTAGTCCACCACACATTGCTTCCGTGGGATCAAACGCTCCGTGCTTACAATATGTACTAGTAGATGGGTCGAGCCTGACTCTTATATGTTGTCAACGTCTGCTTTCAACTTCACGCTTGCAAATGCGTCCAAGATCCACTGATTTGTTCAGAAGAAAATATTGCCAAATGTTGCGCGCAACGCTCCCCACGTCTCGAGTGAACACCAGCCCGGTATGTGGTCCTAGACTAGAGTCCTAGCCCTGGTCAACGGCGCGCGTTTTGGTGTTCAGTGCATTTGGAGGAACTTTTCGCCCCTATCCCGTGCCACCGGGTTCCATCATTCGTATGGGCTAAGCGCTGAGGCCTAACCAGTATAATCGCAGAAATACAACTGCCATGCTATTAATGCAACACATCCAGACATCGACATATGGATGTAGATAGCGTACTACTCAAAAGCAACTCAAACTGTCCGGACGCCTCAACCTCGCCTACTTCTTTGGCCGCCTCTTGACCTCATCGTCCTTGCAAGCATGTAACATGAGTTTGTTGGGGTGTCCTGGCGTCATGCCGCTGTGGCCTTTAGACCAGTCATACGAGACAGCGTATGCAAAGATCGTGCCGTTTCGATTGAACGTAGTAGCACTAATCGGCCCAGGGGCGGCTTCGAAAGCTAGAAAAGTATGATCAATACAATTAAAAAAACCGGCAATCAGAATAGGGATACTCTTTAGTCGTGTGCGGGCGTCTTTGTCCCAGAAGTGGATGGTCCCATCAGAGCCTGGGTTACCCGAATTAGACTATCGGAGACTAGCCACATGGAACTCGAGGCTTACCGCAAGTAGAGAAGGTCCCGTGCACAGGATGGAAGGATATGTCATTAACGGCGTACACGAGGGACTGGTCCTTGGAGTTCGGCGTCTGGTCTTTTCGATGGCACTTGAATGAAAAGTTGTTCCTGTACAACACGTGAATGGAGGTATGACCGAAACCATGAAATACCCATACGAGCTGTCTTTTTCTTCTACATATCTGTGAAATGATGAACGCCTGCAAACCAATCATCTGACAAAATTACGTACTGGATGGCAACACGACCTTCCACACTACCCACAGCAAACCCGCTGCTGGCGGAGTTGGTAAAGCATGAAACAACGCGTGTTTGCCATTTCAGCGGGGAAATGATGGTCTAAATGGCACATATAGGTCATGTGAGGACATCAAGTGAACCTCGTGGACGTACCTTATATGCTGTGTTTGGGTTTGTGAGATTGAAAATCTGGATATGGCGCTCGGCCGTGGCAACTACCATGAGCGGATATTGCACATCCATGCTGTAGCAGCGGTCAGGAAGTTGAACGGTGGCAACAGGAGTTGGCGAGCGCATATCCCAGTACTATGGTGGTGAGTGATAACGTGAGTTGTGAGACACATGCACGTATCACGAGGATTACAAAAGGCTTACTTTTACGGTCTTATCCCAACTGCCAGTAGCCAGAATGCCACCCTGTGGAGTCTCGATCCACTTTACAACCTTTACAGGGGCATCGTGCTGTGCCACTTGCTGTGACTGTCCATTCGTGATATCAAACATGCGTGCAGCATTGTCCGCGCCCCCCGAAATAACTTTATTACCCTCCTAGAGGCCGAAGAGGTGATTCAGCCACATCAGGTGATGCCAGAGGAAGTACGAGCACACCTTGTTCCAGCACACGCTCAACACAGGTCCTTGGTGGCCAAACATTGCCTTGCCTTGAGTCTGCCCTCCAGCGCCAACTTCATACAAACGTACCTATCGATGCATAGATTACGCGTCAAACACAGGCCAGATAACGTCTGAAAGCACTTACATTGTTGTCCCAGCTTCCTACAGCTAGGTAGTCTGCTGCAGGGGAGAAAGCTAGGGAGGAGATGGAGTCAGTCGGCGGCTCCGGAACTTCGATATCCTTTTCTGCGGGCGCCGCTGGTGCTGTCGATGCCGTGTTAGTTCCAAAGAATGACATGACGTCTCAGAACAGTTGGAACTGAGAAGATTGCAAAGCAATTGCACAATTCTAAGGAGCAATTCAGTTAAAGTGCAACAGTGGCAAAGTGTGGCGTGGTAATTTTGGGTCACGCTATGATGAATGTCGAGGTCTTGGATAAAAGCATGGCGGGTTGGCGTAATGGTAACGCGCTAGTTTCCGGTTAGTGATCGCTAGAGATTCTGGGTTCGAGTCCCAGGCCTGTCGCTTTTTGCACGGTGAGCTACATGCATTGGACGAATGATACAGGATAAGTAGTAATACACATCAATTAATACAGTTAAACTGGTGAAACTCATGTCAAGCGTCGTCTCTAGTCAAATTTGGGAGTGTCAAATGTGCCTTCAGGATCTGAATATACACAATCAGGTGTGGGCGCAAGAAAGATGCTAAGTTACTCACCCATTCCGTGAACAAATATATATTCCTTGTCTTTCGCGGCCATGTGCATCATGTAGGCTGCGTTCTCGTGAGCCTCTGTTGAAACCTTCTCGTTGAAGAGAGCACCAGCACGGATGGCGGCTGCGGCAACGTGATACCTAGACGTGTGATTGCAAAGCATCATCTGTGGAAACCAGATCAAAATTAGGGAGGTCTGATTGCTACGAATGGCGCACATCGAATGGTGAGGTTGTTGTTCCCTCCTCACGATACCCCTCGATGGTGATTCTGTCCACGGCAGGCCTACCAAATATCAAACCTTTCACTTCGATGGCGTAGCCATGGTAATTAATGATGATATTCTTGTCCTTGGTGAAAAGCGTGTCGAAATCATCGGCGCTCAAGGCATGCGGGTGGCTGCCATGGGGTCCGAGAATCATGAGGTCGGTGACGTTGATGACTCGCACTCGCAGAGCGGGAGCCATCTTGCGAAGGAGTGCAGCAGCCGCTATAACTTCGAATGTTACTTCGACACCGATGCCAACGAGGACGCTGGTTACTTCAAATCAGCCCAAGCTGCACTACCACAAGAAAAATACTCACACATCGGGGTTCACACCATCGTCGACGCTCGCAAATTTCCATATAGACGAGCCCGCAGTGCAGTGCTGTCTGAGATTAAGCGAAATGCGAGCAAAAATTAGGAGGAATCGCCTCACCTTGTTCGCCTCCTCAGGGCTCAGCCAGACGGGCGTGGGTTGCTTGCTACCAACCATCAAGTTCACATAGTTCTTCGCCCTCAAGCAATGGGCCACCGTGGACAAGAAGCAATTTGCATCAGGCGGCAGGTACACGCGCGCCAGCGCCGGCTTCAAATTGAGGACGGCACCAATAAATGACGGGTTCTGATGAGAGAAACCATTATGCTCCTGACGAGCCCACGTAGATGTCTCCAGATAATTCACGGAACCAACATCGTGCCTCCAATAAGTCTCGTGGGCCTAAGAAGGAAGGTATAAGCTGCGTTAATTAGCCCATCTAGAACATCGACAGACCATCTTCGTGAACTTGCTATACTGTACCATCATGGTGTGTACAATGCCAAGAAAAGCTTCATAGCTCGGGAAGAACGCAGTCCTGCCAGTAAGTGTGTATCCTTGCAACATGCCTTGGCAGGTATGCTCAGACAAGATTTCGATGACGCGCCCGCCCTGAGCGCGGGAAGCAACGTCCCACTGGAGATTGCGTCCAGTGACATCAAACACAGCGTCTAGCTTGTTAGACACAATTTCGTCAGGAGAGAAAATTCGGAAGGTGGTTGGGTTCCTAGAAGAGGATGAATAAGAGCTAGACACGTAATCGGAAAACATACTCCTTAATCGTATCCCTCAACAGCGTTCCGACTACTTTCATGCAACTTGCCTGCGATCCCTTTTGAGCCCCAAGATGAGTCCATTCTGGAACTTGAATGGGCTGGAAAGCGGCATATGCTTCCTTCCTGCCACCAAGCTTTTTATCCTTCTTGTCAGGGACGATGCTTAGCAACTCTTCAATAGGTGCACCCTCCACCACCCCTCCGCCGCCTTTGGTAGCGAAAAGGTCATGAGGTCCATAGCTTTGAAGCCAACCCTGTAGGGCTTGAAGCTCCTCCTGTGACGTCTTGGCTTGTGGAAGTGGCACCTGGTGTGAGTGGAATGACCCCTCTATGAACTCGCCATGCATCATCCTGGGACAGGTCCAGCCCTTTGGGGTGCGGAGGATCAAAACAGGCCAGCACGGCTTCACGATAGGGCTCCCTGAGCGAGCCGCTTGTTGAATATGGGAGATTTTATCCAAGGCCCACTCCATAGATGCAGCCAGATCCTCATCGATATGCTCCAAGTCACTGACAATGCGGACAAGATAGCCGTAACCGCTAAAATGAATACATCAGACTTGAAGAATACATGTCGCAGTTTAGCCCAGACCTGAACAAGGCTATGAGCTCTTTGTCGTCCATGCATCCGTAAATGGTACGTTCGGAGATCTTGAACCCATTCACATGTACAATAGGGAGAACCGCACCGGATTCAGCGGGATCGATGTACTTGTACGCATGCCAGGCAGTGGCGGTGGGACCGGTTTCGGCCTCGCCATCACCAACAACACAGGTAACGACAAGATGAGGATTATCCATGACAGCGCCAAATGCAACGCTGAGAGCGTAGCCGAGTTCACCGCCTTCGTGAATGGATCCGGGGGTTTCAGCATTGATATGACTAGTATAAGTGGTGAGATCATAGTAAGACCAAGCCAACACCAGAATGTTGCGAACCTTGGAAAACCTCCAGGCGCACTAAACTTTGTGATGAGCCTTGTCAAGCCAGCGCGATCACGCGTGTAAGGCTCCCAGAAGGGAGATAAAGAGTCTTCGAGCCATAAGGACGCCAAGACGGCAGGTGCTCCATGACCTGAAAGAAAGAGTTAGCGACTATTTTATGACAATCACGTGATACATGAATTTTAATTGTGCGCGTGAATCACTGTCACGGTGATGGTGTGCCAGTGGGTGTATGGATGTTTCATAACGTGCGTTGCAACTGGAAGCAAGATAGGAACATTTAACTCGCCTGGGCCGACCACCAGCAAGGAGTCGAGATTGGTCTTCTTAATGATCCTGTTGAGGTGCGCATATACCAAGACCAGGCCGGGGCAAGTGCCCCAATGGCCAAGAAGCCTCGGTTTGATGTCATCAAAAGTTAACCGGCGCTCAAGCAGGATATTATCCCTCAAGAAAATCATCGCTATCGACGTTGTTTAATGGTTTTTCACGCGCCGAGGTACGATACTGACATACCAGCAGCAATGTAGTTGGCTGCTCGCCTGAATTTCTGAATCGCATGGAGCTCGGACTCCGTAACGATTTTGCTCGTATCAATGAGGTGAACAGCACACTCGCGAATTGAGTCGGGGAGATCAGAGGGGTCTGGGGGAGGATTTGGCTGTGCAATTATCTGGCCAGGCATTTGGTCGGACGAAGATGTTAACAAAGACTCTAGGTGTGAGGATGCAATTTTTTAATCAGTCTATCGTTTATGAAGCAGTACTTTGTTGTGGTCGAAGGTGCGTTCCCCCCATCTGCCCGCATTAAAAGGCACGATTTAAAGGGGCTCCCTCCCCGAATGGGAATTTGACGCAATGGTTACTTCATCGTTTTCTCTGACGGGATCTCATTCGAGAACTACCACAGGCCTCAAGCTTCAAGACTATAGGATACTTCCGCGATATCGATTTAATTGTTGAACTCATTCTCGCAAGTCGACTTAGAGCGTCAAGCGACTACAGCAAGCGCTTGGAGCCCCTGCTAAGGGCTGCCTACCCGTTTTGGAAATAAATAGCTTCCGTCTGGGCTCGGAGTCCGACACGCTGCCCAGTGGCTGAGTGGCATGACGTGAACTCTGAAAGCTGTAAACAGGTGCAGATATACCATCGTACGCCATCTCTGGTACTACTCTCGTGAAGGACAGAAGTAGGCCATAGGCTCTCCACCGAAATAAAGATGACCTTGAAAGATTCCATAACATTATACTACAAACTGATATAAAGTACAAAACAAGGCATGTGTTTATTAGCTTCACGATCAGTGATTTGTATACGACGCAAAGTAATTATACTAGTAGATTACATGTAGAAGCAAGAATGTCCCCTCAGACTTCGAGTGATTCTGCATGACATGAGTGACCTTTTAACAAAGGAGACAGGAGAGCGGACTACTCACGGAACGGGCGTTTGCTCACAGTGAACAGGCGCTCTGCGAGTAGCATTCGAGTTCCTCACACCCCCTCGAATGAATGAAGTCGGTCTACCAGGAATGCGGTCCATTGTGTCGAACAATTAAGATTGTATGCTCAAACTTTATCAACAACTGTTTCAGTGGAAGTTGTTGTAGCAATTCAGCAAGTTAAAAGTCATTGCTCACCTCCGCAACCTTGAAAGCCGAAAGAAGTTGGAGGGTAGAACAGGGAGTGTTGGATTTTGAAGACGAGACTTCCACAGATGCCTTGTGAGATGACTGGAACGCGCACCAAGGCATTTTATACTTCACAGAGAGAGAAGGTGGAGGGCATGGTCACAATATTAAATCACGCACTATGCGAGCAGCTGCATGTTGTGGCTGGTTTGCTGCTAATGATTTGTGCCATAAAATGAAGATAAGAGAAACCCTAATCTTCTGTAAGAGCGCCTCTGAAGCTGATTATCGCAAGTTACGAGGTATAATGTGAGACTTTTTGGATGATCACGGTAATTTTGCCACCAGTTCGATTAGCTGTAATTAGGCTTCTTCAATTTAAGAAAGGCGCGCAGTTGTAGTAATATCTCCTCCGATACGGGGTAGCGTCCGAGTCGTGATACAGGAGAGCAATGGGCTATCGTCTACCTCTTAACCGAGATTAGGGACATCAGGCCCTTTGCGTTATTGGTTATGGCCACGCTCGCCAATGCTTGCCCATGCTGGGAAAACGAGACCTTTGCAACAAATACAACGTGCAAAAATCGGCCCAGTAGAATGCTGTGGTTCGGCCCGTAGAACCCTCGTACAGACTACACCAGACCAACCGGCCAGCTTTGAAAATCGCGCGCCAGACGGGAATTGTATCAGCGTTATCCTGGCAGGCTAAAGATAGTATGCCAGACCAAAAGATGGGCCTGCCACCGACTAATCCACGATATGGCCTTTGGCAAGCACCAACGGCCAGGAGTCACCGATAAGCGCATGCAGGCCTCCGTATCAGGGCTCGCACCATTCACTCTGGCGACCACGACCTGAAACATCGAGTACGAGGGATGGCGTTGTTGGACGGCTGTGGTAATTAACCCACAGGACTGACTCCCGTCACAGATATAATACAAAGGCCTGCCTCGTCCTTGACTAGTGAATTTACCAGTGAACCCACGGTGCGAACTGTGTGATGAGAGACGTGGCTAAATGAAGGTAATTGCAACACATAACTAAGCGCTTAAGCGCTTACAATCGAGCACTACTCATCTATACACAGTTACTGAGTCCGGAGATCCGGAAAGCTCAGCGCTCATCGAAGCCAGAAGAACTGAACACATTGCATTATGCGCAGCTCAGGCCTTGATTCCATGTTCCCTCATCACACACCTCTATTGCACGTGTTCATGTCGATGCGGTGTCTGCAGCGTGGATTCAGCGAGGATGAATCCACATAAGTCAGACAAGGACGTTGTCTTGAATGCGCAATACGTCGTCCTCTGTCCGCTCTCGACACATTGATCATGGCTGGAGCACTGAGCATCAGAATAGCGTATGCGTTGACCGTTTCCAAAGGATTTCTTCCACTGAGTCTCATATTTGCAGTATCATGGGACCCTCTGGAAGTGGCAAGACGACATGTGCGTCAGCAACAGCAAAAACTTATCCAAGGAAACCACTGATTGACCACTCTCAGTCATCAATGAAGCCAGCGGATCTGACTTTGCAATCGGAAAAGGTCTCGAGAGTTGCACCAGTGAGGTGCAAGCAACGAAACCCTTCAAACTCAACGGCCGTGAGGTGACATTGATCGACACTCCAGGCTTCGACGATACCAGTCGCAGTGATACGGACATCTTAGCGATGATAGGAGCATACCTCTCGCAGACGTCTGTCTTCATTACTATGTTTTTCCTGTTCTGACCGAAATGATATAGATATGAGCACGGTACCAAACTTGCTGGCATCGTCTACATGCACCGCATATCAGATTTCCGGATGGGAGGAACAAACAAACGGAATTTCAAGATGTTCCGAGAGCTCTGTGGGGAGTCCACTCTGCGAAACGTGTTGATCGTGACGAACATGTGGAGTGAGGTCACTTCTGACCTTGGGGAGATGAGGGAGAAGCAGCTAGAGGGTAATTTTTTCAAAGCAGTCCTCGACAAGGGTGCGCGGATGTTGAAGCATGAAGGCACGCGAGAATCGACACACCGCATCCTACGATACTTAATCCATAACCAACCCGCCACGCTCCTCATTCAAAAGGAGCTTGTGAATGAGCGCAAGAATATCGTACAGACCTCTGCAGGATCTGAGCTGACGCGAGTTCTGAATGAGCAACAAGAGCGCCATGGAGAGGTAGTGGCTCAGTTGCGCAAGGACATGGAGGCAGCGATCCGAGAGAAGGACCACGAAACGAGAGAGGAGCTTAAGGAGGAGATCCGGACCAAGCACGAGCGGATCCTGGAGTTGCAAGGCGAAACCGAGCGGCTAAAGGCAGAGTTCAAAGCCGCCAAGGAGAGGCTCGAAGCCCGAATCAGCACAATGGAAGAGAAGCATCATGAGCAAGGACGGACTGTAGACACCCTGAAAGAACAACTGGAGGCGGAGAGAAAAGACAGGGAAAAGCTGGCCGTCGAACAAGAACAGAAGGAACAACGATTGCGTCGCCTGGAAGAGGACAATGCAAAAGCTCAGGAACTGGAGCGCCTAAACAGCGTCCGCGAACTGAACAGACTTGCCGCTGTTCGTGCCGAGCTACAGGAAGAACTTCACAAGGAAGAGCAGCAGAGCACGAAGGAATCAGAAACTAGTGGCGGCGGGCTAATAGAGGATGTGGTCGCCTGGGTGAAGTCATGGTGGCCATGATTAGGCTCTGTACGGACAGCGAAATGGAAACAGAAAAGAAAAAGAAAATTGAATTGAATTGTATATTTGGCCATCTACGCTCATGTAAGCTCAGCACTGCATGTTATCAAAATTGTCAGCCGTCTGAAACGAGGGCAGAACCTGACCCTAGGGTTAGGTCTCAGCCACGTCAGCGCCTTCGTTGGATACCAGCGTCGACATGGCGGTTTTGTCGCATTCCCTCCATGTGGGAGTCAAGGTTTCGCCCTCTCGTCAATGCCAGCTAAAACCATGGCCTATCCTCGATAGGGCGAGCTCGCGAGGTTTAATATTTGTATATACCTTTATAATTAAATCAATTATATATATATATATATACCTCGATCGTGCACGCGCGGCCGCAATTGATATTCAGCTACCAGGAATTAATACTATATATGCTCAGTGCTAGCTAATAGATACAGGCACAGCTATATAGATATATACAACAGACCCGTATATAAC
>MU179301.1:83821-110410 GCA_016767475.1 Suillus weaverae
CTCCACACCCACATAGACCTGAGTTGAGCGTCACCCAGAGCAACATACACAACTGCACTGGCTTCATTTTCAGCTCGCAAGAAGTGGTCGACCATGTCTAGAATGTCCTCCGCTGACAACCCTGGGTCGTGACGAACGATGTCAATGGCTTGCACCAAATGAGAGGCGGGGTTGGAGTTTGGTGAGCTGTGTGGAAATGGGGCCATGTGGGCGGTTTCAGCAAACTTCTTACTCAAGTCTCCTATGACGTCGATGAGCTTTGTCATCGCAGCGCTCCCCTCCTGTTGGGCCTGGACACTAGTGGATGGAGTGTGCGGCTTCTTCTGAGAAGTGTCACTAGCACCAGCACCAAGAGCGCTATATTTGCGCTTGTTGCTGCTACAGCTGGCACTGGTCATTGCCGAGGGGTTGGTAGAGGTGATGAATGAGTAGGGAGAGGTGGGACTAGGAGCTGGCGGGCTGTTGGAAGGGGAACCGGAAGCTAACAGTTCTGCGGAGGTAACCAGGGAAGAAACATCAAGCGGATTCCCAGTTTCAGGAAGTGTGGCGCGACTGGATGAAGGAATGGGTGGAGGAAGCATAGTCGAACTGGAGGTGGGCACCATCTTTCTATGAAGAACGAACACCCCTTTGGCTTTGTTCTTCCCCTTGCCACTGTTCATCATTTGGTCGATGGCGGTAAAGTGAACGAAGCCTTTGTTGCCAAAGGGCTTTGCTCCAGGGCGGCTCTTTGAAAAAATAAATATTAGAACTGATCAAGTATGATAGACTACAGAGTACTCACCCTCACAAGTTCATTCCATACATCTTTGCTCTCAGGTGACACCCCTACTCCATCCGTATCACTCCACGTAAGGCCGGAAGTGCTCTTGATGAACTGAACTTGATGATATGCAGACTTAAGGGCCGCCCACTTGTTCTTGCAGGACGCGGGTGGTTTGTTGGAGTGTGCCTTGGACCCAGATGGAACAGGGCGTGAATTCACATACTCAGACGCGCTTTTCCAAATATGCTTGGGGAAGGTCAAACCGTCACCAGTGGCAGAAATGTGATCAGTGAGATGATCTAGTAAGGCAGTCTCTTCATATTCTTGCCAACGGTTAGAGGTGTTGGTATTGGAGCTTTGTGTGGTCTCTGGAATGTCTGTAGAACCCTGGGACCGGAGGGAACACCCAGATCCAGCAGACCCCGTATCGGAGTACATTGTGTTCATCGATAAGCAGGTATGTGCGCGCTTTGATATGTTTACTATGTACCCCGGGATTTTCCAGATGGTCATGTGATAGTATCACATGACCGACGATTTGGTTTTTCTTGCTGGACCTACTTCATCTCCTACGGACTCCTCACTCACTAGTTACAGCTATCTATTACCGGACACTTTGAGATTTTTGATTTGACTACGTAGCACATGTGTTTTTCATTCTTGAGCCATCGAGGTACCTAGGTACCTGAGCTTACATGAGCGTAGATGGCCAAATATACAATTCAATTCAATTCTTTTTCTTTTCTATTTCCATTTCGCTGTCCGTACAGAGCCGAAGTTCAAGATTATAAGTACTAGTAGCGCCTCCTTTTGATGTTCATCCATTTCATTGGCAAGTCCCTTTCGCACCTTGGGCATTGTTAACAAGTCATGGTCCACGTCCGTATCAACGAGCGTGAAGCTAACCCGAATCCGCACGTCAATTTCGTCTCCGTTCTGCCTATGGTGGATGCCACCCTCGAGGATGACGCTAGGCAACTTATGCGGGCGCTGGCCGCGCAGGTGAGGCCTGTCATGAAGGCTCACGGTTTCACCGTGAACAGCTTGGAAGAGGTGCGTATCTGAGTGTTTCTAGTGTCTCTGAGGTTGGGTATACTGTGTTGAGACTGTCTAGTACGAGTACAACAAAGTGTTTGCGGGGCGGAACTGGAACAATGGAGAGACAATTGGTACGTGACGCACACTACCACGAAACGACATTACTCTACTAAGGGTGTTAATGCAGAGCTAGTTTTGAAGTCTGCTAGCGGTTCATTTGTACCCATACACTGGCTTATGAGCACATTATGCCATGAAGTGAGTATTCCATCGCGACTCGTGACAAGCTGATTGACACTGGACGCGTTTTTCGCGTCAGCTCGCCCACATAAAGGTCAATCATACCGATTCGCAACTATTCGACGCTCTAACATACGATACAGCACATGAATCACGGACCTGCTTTCCAAGCCCTCTGGCGACAGCTACGCAATGATGTCCGTGCCCTCCAAAACAGGGGATATTATGGCGACGGTACGTACCACAACCAACTTCTCTCACATACACCTCACAAGTCCCCAGGCTATTGGTCTTCCGGGACCAGATTAGCAGATTCCGCGAAAATAGCCGGCCAAGGCATTGAAACGGGAGACCTTCCTGAATACATGGTCGGTCATCCTCCGTCTTTCCTATCTATGTCTCTCATATAGCGCAAACAGTGTGGCGGAGCTCACTCACGTGCCCGACCTGCCTCTTACCAACGACGTAAAAGAACTGCTAAATTTAGTGGGCCCTCTGTGCACACAGGTGCCCAATCCGAAAAGAAACGCAAGGTTGGCTCCAGGATTACCAACGCTAATGCATTCGGTTCTGGTGGGAAGGCACTGAACGAGGGTTTCATTGGCGAGAAGAAAGAAGCTGGCACGGGATTTAGGAAGAAAGCTGGAAGGTATGTGTTTCACCTTTCAAATAGCGAGAGCTCATGCATCATGATTGGTTAGTAAACGCGCCCGGGAAGAACGTGCACTTGCTGCCGAGAGACGTATGGAGACGCTCAAAGGTTGGTTTTGTCTTCCCCTCGTTTCGTCAGGCGGTTCACCTTTCGCTTCAGTTGCATTCGTCTCTTCCGAGTCGGCGTCAGCATCCTCTTCCCGTCTGAAGAGTGAACCTATAACAGATTCAGAACCCGAATCCGGATCCGACGTTGAACCACTAGAAACAGACCAAGACCGTCGAAGAACTATGCTTGAATCCGTCGGTGGACAAGAGCTCGACGAAATGAAGGCAGAAAAATTCGATTTTTCCGACGACTTTAGACTCCCCGGAGAAACTGGCGGCGGTTCATGCAGCATCCACAAAATTGAACGTCCCGGAGCTGTTGTGTCCACAGATGCACGGCCCGGTTCATCGACTCGACCTGGCAAGCATCGACGTGTGGAAGACGAAGAGGTATCTGTCACTAAGAAATTACGGAATTCTGGTGCTCCTAGACCTGGCAAGACAGAAGATCGGCCGGATGGCTGGAACTGTCTTGTGTGTACTTTGTACGTCTTCTTCGAGATGAGGTTTAGGTCGATGGAATTAATCTAATCGTGTCATCAGAGCCAACGAGCCAGAGCATCTAGCCTGTTCTGCCTGCAGCACCCCTAGGGGAGATTCTTTCTGGGTAGGCAGAGGTTCATGAGCATCGAACTTGGACTACCACACCAGTATACCCAGTATCTGTTGTTGTAACACTATAGATGGAGTGAATGTAATGTGTGATCTATAACAGACAAAGTTCGGAGTAAGACGACAAGTACTATACTATGAAAAATGTGCAGTGTTCAACGACGGGATGTGATGAATAATCAAAACAGTCAGTGAATGGTACAACACGCAGAGTACAAAGCTAGTAAGTAACAAAACAAATGATATATTGTATGCAAATAATCCTTATATGATCCATGCGCCAGCAGCTAGAGCGATCAGCATCGAAATGGCCAGCCCTACTCCCGGAACACTCCGAGAGGCAGCACTACTCCACCCAGGGGGGACACCTAAAGTAACCGATGGTTGTGAGATGCGATATGTTGATGTCATTACTGCACCGTTCGTATTCGTAACAAGTAGTGTATATGCACCAGTCACCTGAAGAAGGGCGGTGGCGTTAACGGCAATTGTCCCTATGAGGGGACTGTACGTGCTCGTCGCGAGCTCGGATTGCACAATCTCGCCATAGACGGCTGGAACCGACGTGTTAAATGCGTACGACGGCGTCGTGTAAGTGGGTGTAGAGAGGACGAAATTGGGTAGAGTGGTAGCAACTGTCGCAGACTCGGACGAAAGGGAGGATTCAACAACTGAAAAAGGCTGTACAGGTGCTGAAGCGTTGTTGCGGGGATATAACCCAATCATCGGGGGCTCCTGGGAGTCAATTCCATAACTACATGGAAAAACTTATGAACTGTCTGGAAAGATACCAAGAAGTTGAACATACCTCCATATTGAGTAGACAGTTCGCAAAAACGGAGTTCCTGGACGAGTGAAGCGGTTAGCAATATGAAGCGACTCGGAGTATACCGCAGACTATTGTACCTAACAGCCAGTCGACTCCATCGGCACTGGGAGGTGCAGCTTTAGGCCAAGATAAACAGAGGTCCGGGTTCCCCTCAGCTGGGCCAATAATATAATCGGTAGGTTCCAATACAAACGTAGTTCCATCCCTGGAAGAAAGGTTTTAGCAGATCAAACGGGTTATTTAATCAACCGCTAGTCACCCAAAGCTGAAGGACATTGTTGCTGAAGAGCCGCAAGGTATGACCCATTGGCCACCTTCAGTATCATTGCTTTGTCAACTCCAGTAGTATCCAGAACAATATTATGACTTACTCTCGTCAACTAGGCGGCTACTGGGAAACGAACTGTACAATCGTGTCACCTAGAAGAACGTGAAGATTAGTCGGTTGATAAGAAAATCAGGAGCTGACATCTTGATATGGGCCATACAGCCCTGGAGTGCCGCTGTAGCAGACTTAAGCGCGCACATGGATAAGTCATTGACTACTTACACATCTAAAAGAGCAATCGATGAATTGTCACTTGGGCCAGGGTAGGTTGGTTGGGGAGTATATTGAGTTCCATTGACCTTGCAAAAAGTAAATATCACCCCACACTATAATTGCAAGATCAAGGGCCTCACCGCAAAACTACTCATACGAATCGCCCAATAGAAGTAGCCAGATGTATTGGTTTGCGTACCGACTGGAGAGAATGATACGACTTCATTCCATACAACCTGGCTAACGTTTTGCACGACAGATACATCAATAGCTCCTGTTCAGCATAAAGACATGAGTATCGTAAGCCAGGCGCTCGGCAGAGACTCACCAAGGGTAAACGTTCCGGTTGTATTTCTCTCAAGACTCAGTCCAAAAATCGGATAGTCCAGTATGCCTTGCTGAGCCAAGGTCGAGAAAAACGGCGTAGCTAGAACGGACCAGATCCGTGAGGCTGGCACCAACAACGCTGCGCGTCAACTGACATACCGTTTGCAGCCTTCGCGGATATCTCTGACTGTCGTGAGAATCCTAAGCCGAGGATACCGCTGACCTCGCTGACCAGCGTAATATTAGATTTTGTTACAACGCCTGCGGTGATGTTAACGTGGAGTGTTTCCAGTCTGAAGTCTAATAGCCTTACCAAATGCCTGATTTGCGACCGTCACGTTTGCAACTTCAACAATCTCTCTGGCAACGAATCCGGATGCACCTCGTTACACCATCAGCATCTGAGTTGTTTAAGCGGATCATTGCACATACTAGTCCCATCAGCGTAGCTAACGGTGAAAGCGGTCTCGTTATTGTTGATGGACACAAACGTAGGGCTGGCATAAGTGAGAGGGTATCTTGGCACAGACATGCATGTGCTGGTAGTACATTCCGTGGAAGTAAGCCAGAAGTCGGCAGAACCTGTAACACGCTTTTCACATGGAGTTTTATAGCCAAGGAAGCGCGCATCATACCTGTGTCGAGGGCGGCTCGGAAGCTTATTTGACCAGCCTGAAGGACAACGTAGTATGTCCTGACACGATGATCCGGTGAGAAAGGTGGATATCTGAGGTGTAAAGACTCACCCGTCACCAGCGATGGATACTGGCGAGATTCCAAAGGCATTGAGTGCGGCTGAGTTTGACGCCTGACCCGTCTGACCAGCAAGCAAGGCAGGTCCATCCTGCAAGGATGTACTTGGAAGGTTATAGGTACTAGCCGCGAGAGCATTTTTGAACTGCAGGACAAAGTTCACTAGAACAAGAAACGGGACGACCGTCGCCAACCGGTTCATTATGCGCTCTTCAAAGGAACCGATAAGACTGAGTCTACCAGGGCAACATTCGAGCACTGTAAAGTAAGAGTGGGAAAGAAGGCTAAAAGAACCTTGGGTGTTTGAACTTTGTCACAACGACAAAATGATTAGGCTGGACCAGACCCGGGCGGCATGCCGTTACGATCTGACTTGTTTATATGTCACATGTTCATCTCACGTCTAGAGAGTAGAAAAACAGTTATTCAGACATACACACATAACTACACAGAATAATACATCTACATCCGAAAGAAATCGAAGAGTCACAGGAGGTGACAGGGGAGGCCATAGAGTAAAAGAGACTAAGTAGAGGTAATGAGCGTCACAGTGGTATCACAAGAATGGATAGAACATATAAAGATGAATGTCTTAAAGATAGGTAGAATAGGATCATCGTGTCACCGCTTGGCAAACACCTTTTTCAGCAGCGCTAGGACCTTCGGTACGTTCAGCTGAACGTACTCTAAATCCAGCAAGTGTTTGTTGTCTTTTTGCTGTTGACGAAGTGAGCAACGATAGTATGCATATAGAAAGAGGAACCAACCTTCTCCAATAGGTCGTCGATCTTTAGATCCATTTCAAGAATGGCTTTCTCCCGACCCTTGTAGTGCAATGAAATGATGAATGTCCCAGGCGTGGGTGATGTTATGTTGAAGTAGATGTTAGGTCGACTAAAAGCAGGTCAGAACACCATATAAAAAGGGATCAGAGAAAGCACGTACCGATTATCAGGAACATTGCTCTCCACGATGATCCCTTCCTTCTCGAGTTGCGCATGGGTAAAGCGATACGGACCAAGAACCGCCGATTTCGATGGCTTCCTCTCTTTACCTCCCACCGTGACGACTCCCACTCCAGTTGTACTGCCCTTGTCTTTCGACGCAGTCAGACGAACATTCTGGAGATACGCCTTGTATTGCTCGAGCTGAGAGCGCAGGTAAGCATTGTGATCGCAGATCGTTTTGTAGACCGCTTCCAACGACTTTGTTTCTAATACCACCTTCTCCCGCAGATTACCGAGGTGAGCGAGCTCAGCAGCAACCTCATCCTGCATGAGCTTATAGCCATCTGCCGCCTCAATGATCTTTTGCTCCTCCAATTCACGAAGCATCTCCTTGACTTTAATGCCTTTGCGCACAAGCGTTGCATCCTTCGTCGTAGCCGCCCGTTCAGCGATCGCAGGTAGGTTGTATGGCCGCTTCTCGGCAGCGTGGGGTATGGAACGAATGAGCTGTACAAGAATAGACTTGGTTTCCATGTACAGCATGTCGCTCGTTGACACCGAGTCCATCAGAGCACTCTGGATATCTTGTACAGGCGTTTCCCAGCGGCTGTACAGATTTAGCTCGATAGCACGGTTCTCCTTTCGTGGAACTTGTGATGGAGCGGGTCCGAGTTCATCGGTCAAGATACGTAAATGCTGCTTGTCGTTTGGGGACTGGAGCACAGCCGCGTCAGAAACCAACAGAAGGACAAGTAAGGTATGCTTACGAGAGTTTCCACGTGCTGTAGAATCAAAGAATGGGTGTTATACAGCTCGTTCATGGTGATATGGATCATGAGGTCTTTCTTGGATAGAGCCATGTATTGGTCCATCTAAGATACAATGTTAGTTGACATGGATGATATGAGATATGCTCGAACGTACTTCAAGAGTGTCATAGAAATCCCCGACCTCGCAGAGACTGTTGAGGAATTGGTTGATCCGTGCTTTATTATTTTCTACAAAGGGGTTCAGGGTGATCATGTAGATCTCCTTCGCATAGGAGGGTTTGTTTGCGAGGTTCTGCAGCATCTTCGCAATCTAATGAAATAAATTACTAACTAAGAGCGTGAAAACGGAAGGGCTAATACGGGCACGTACCAGGGTCAGTGTTCGGCGAGGGTGTTTAGCAGGAACGCCTTCAACGAGCATGTATGCTTGGGGAGTGACAATAGCAGGATTGATGAATCTTAGAAAGAAGAAGCCTCCTATCAAAGAGCAAATAGCGTAATCGGTTGCCTCAGGATACTTTCGCTGTGACACACCGGAGGATTAGTGTCAAATGAAGGGAAGATGAAAGCGAACCAACCCGGGTCAAACTTCGGATCTGCTTGCAGATCCATCGAATACCATACGGCACACTTTCCATACTTTCTATTATGGTTACGAGAAAGCTATTCGCGATTTCCATTAGCATAGTAAGCCGTGGTGCAATGATAGCTTGAACATCGGCGTTCTCGGCGGCAACTTCTGGGGGTACTCCACGAGGTAGGTTGGGCGGTAGTGTACCTGTTTCTTCTTCTATTTGATTTATCATTTGCTCATACACCTGTATGCTCGTCAGAGATCTCGGCATACCTCTCGACAGCAGCTATGGCTCACCTTTACAGGATTGATTTCAAGGTTCAAGTCTTTGTGTTCTATCAAGCTATTGATGCGTTCTGCTAGCACACCCTTGAGATAACTTTGTCCAGGACCTCGTCGGGTGTAAGTAGTCATCATCCGGGACACAGGAGTGTTAGCACGCAGTAGCGACCCAAATTCGGTTGCTGTCTCAAACTGCGCGGACAACACTGACTGGAACATCGTTAAAAGAAGATGCTCTTCACGACTCTCGTATTGGTTTCCATACAGCGTGAACATGACCGTCTGCAAGAGAGTGTCGATCTCTGACAAGCTGACAAGTCGACATAGTGCAGCAATATGACGGGGTTCAGACTGGAGAAGGAAGAATAGGTTGGAGTACTGTTGCAATTTTCGATCATCTGGGTAATGGCCTTCGGTTGGATCGACTTCTTCCAGCGTCCGTTCCACTTCACGTTGCTAACCCATATAGGTGAGCCAAAATATAGAATTTAACACAGCATCAGAACACGGACCTCGTCAGCGGCCATACGATTCTGAATAAGGAGAGCGATGCGAGAGTCAAGGTAACGAACGTCACGCTCGAGCACAAAATTTTTCTTGGACTGGGCGGATATTTTGCCCTTGAGGTCACGAAGGCGTTTTTGTGCTGCGTTGCGAGGACTTGGAAATAAGGAAATGTAAGTTATAATTTGGACGCACCTCGAGCAAGATCATCCTCCACTTCAACATCTTGCTCTGCGGCCATGCTGAAAAGGGCGGTTACACTATAGCGATTTGTATTCCTGTTCGTGAGCCTCCTCCCCATAGCTGCGCCAGGGGATGTTGGTTGGTCGACATAAGACATGATGAGTTGAGAAAAAGGCTGTTGAACTCTGAATCGTGAAGCGAGGACCTATATAGACTTTGAAGTCTGCCCTACAGGTGTGGAGATTTCCTGCTAGATTCCTAAGCTAGCACCGGCGCAGCCTGGCAACAAAAAGAGGCCTGTTGGATATCGAATTTTGAGGGTATCAAGAAAAGAAAGAAAGAAAAAGAGTATGAAGGCGGATGAAGAAGGCGAGATGACGAAGAAGACAATAAAACCGCCAATGCGGCGCGTAACACAACTAGAGTAGCTGTGGCAAGACCAACGGCTGAGAATATCTAGCAAGTGGAGTGAAATTACCATAATCGTATCAAAGTTGAATCAACAAAATGAGCTTCCAGCGCGTCTTCGTCCTTCATAATACGTTTCACATCTTTGGAACAACACGTTTCACATCACAGATCTATGATACATGTCACTGATCTGTGTAACAGTATGTTGCACCAGGTTACACCCAAAATATTCACTCAGTGCCTTACACAGATTCAGGTGATTGATGGGTAGTACTTTGTAGTACTACTCGGGTCTTCAAGCCCGCCGAACGTTGAGTATCAAACTCAATTTCACTGAGTTAAATCATAAGCGATTATAACCCACAAATTAGCCGCGTTCACATTCGGCCACTGCCAGCCAAGCTTGTCACTCTTACCGAGCTTGATTCATGAAAGCGGAATGTCATTCCTCGACTGCCAAGGATAGTTCGATTACGGCCACGCCTTGTCACTCGAGATGCATGAAAATAGCTAGCTTCTCCTGGCATACCATACCTAGACGGTTCTTGGGGTTATGGTCAGCACATTCCGCTCCGCCGTTAGTGCAGTGGACCCACAGGCTGTCAATGTGTCATCACAATGGGGAAATGCGGAGCCTCCTTCATGAGTCCTCGTGGCTCCTCGCGGTCAATAAATGATCGCTAAACGTATCTGAATGGAATTGCGCTGGCGTCCTTCGCGGGATGTCAAGTTTGGCAATCCGCTGTGCTAACACTGGAAGTCAAACTCATTCTCGCTGGCCCTCGCACATTAATCTCACCGCGGAAATTGCCAGGCGATTGTGACAAGCGTATACTTATCTGCTCTTGAATATCAACCCTGTCTTCAATCCGATGTCCCCCTGGATATCGTTTTGGGGTATCGCTGCGGGCCGTTGCGCGCACTTTAACATGGTCCGTTTTGAAATTTATAATGATAAGATGATAAGAGTTCTCGTATTCCTTTCTGGTTCAGTTTTGCAGTTTGGTCTGGTCATTAAATTGTGACGCTCGGGCTGACATTGAATACGACCAGGCCATGTCAGTTCTCGCACAGCGATGACGCCGCGTTGCCTTCGTCACCGTGGCAACATGCAATCATATTACGTGGAAGCCACAAAATCGTCGCTAGAGGTAGAGACGTTTGGAGATCCTGTGGAATCCAGAAAATCCAAGTTGCCACCAACCACGACAATTGTTAGTCTAGGGTCAACCATCGTTAATGGCATATTCAATGACATCCTATGGAACCGAGAGCTGGGAAAGATCTCTGGCGTTTCTCGATCACATACTCCTCTACACTTGGAGTTCTAGCTGCCAAATTCGACTTGTGATGCACTGATCCACGATGCTTCATTACATAAGTACGGGTCAGTTGATCAGTACTCATTGATACTTGTTCTCATTCTCGTGTTCGGCAGATATCTATTGAATGAATGCCATACCCTTCGAATTTTTCCACTGATGGCCTGACTTTCTAGGTGTCATCAGACAGCCTGTTTCAATTACAGTGAAATCGCACCAGGCTTGAACCGAAGTCGGTTGAAAAAATACGTCAGTATGCACATGAACGACACAGATTGTTGACCCTGCGGAGTGATATTAAGTAGGATTCGCATCTCTTCAACCTCCGTAAACATGCTCCGGCCGATTAGCCCCAAATCAGCTCCTTCAATTATTCCATCCGTACATGCATGTGGCCGCGCTTAAAAAATGGCTGTCCTGACACTCCAAGTATATAAATTGTGCTTAACGTATCGGTTCTATCTATCCAAAAACCTCTCGTCTCAGCACTCATCTCATCGTCATGTTTACCAGGTAAAAATTCTTTACTTGTAGACCTTTGGCCCAATGCTCAACATTTTCCCAGATGTTTCTTGCCCAACTGTCCATGCGATTCTACGAGCCCGCAGAACTCCGTCATCATAAAAGTCGAGACCAGCACTGCCGTTAATGCGCGGGATGCTCGGGTAGAAACCCTCGTTTATCGCTGCCTATGGGACACCCAACACTCTCCCTGTGAGATGTTCATCGAAGGTACTTCCAGAGACATTCTCTCCCATTTTCGAGAACGCCACGGTGTCGTGCACACTGCCGACGCTGAGCTCGAATGCCGCTGGGATTCGTGCTCTATGGACAAACGTCTGAAAATGAACAGTATCGCGAGACACATCGGGAAGCATCTGGGTATCCAGTTCAGATGCTCACGATGTGGACTCACAGCTCGTGACGACGTCGTTCGTGACCATATCAGAAGGAACCCTGCCTGCGCTGACGCTGCAGTACACTTGGTTCCCGGCTCAGGAGCCCAGCGGATAATCTCAGCGTGACTTTTTGCAGTTGGCGCAAGGATTTGACTTTTAGACAACGATATACCTTTTAGTTCCTATATATGTACTACTACTTACCGATGCCACAATGCTGGCCAAGACGCGTTGCGCGGAGTCATTTACGTACGTGTTCGATTGTTTTATGTATTGATAGTGAAGGCAATCTCATTTTCTTCCACCTCATGGATTGAGAAATGATGAAATGGAGCCGTTAATGAAGGTCAGGTGAGATAGCAAATTGCGATAACTGTCCTTTTAGATGTCTTTTGCGTAAAGCCACTGACAACCTGCCGGAACCTTCTGTAAAGATTCACCTTTTCGGGCTGAGTTGGCAAGGAAGGCTGTGGAAAAGTTAAGGTTCCCCCTTAATATTTAAGCCGATCACAATCGTGTCACAACAAACATGCGGGGAAAGCGGATTATTGCAATTTACGATTCGCGATTGGATAGTGCAAAGCCATCTCGGGCGACGAGAATTCGTCTGAAAACGATACTTACTCATGGCGGAACATGCGATGGCCTATGGTCTGAGTTATTAGGTCTATACCTGAAGTATTCATTCACTCTGATCGTTGGCTCTGAGATGCCCTCACGCTACACTGGCATCAGGTCGCACGACGAACATCTTCGGGTCTGAAGAAGTCGCGTTTCCGTTGCCCACCTGGGGATGTAAACTCCACTTCGTATCCCCAGCCTGCGAGCTAAAACAGACATCAGCAAAGATCGGAATACTTGGTCAAAACAAACTGACCATGCGAAAGAATTGTAGGCTACCAGCGATGAAACCTACTGCCCAGAAGTTTGCACGAATGTGCACTTCAACAGACTCATTCTGATTCTGCCGATAGACGATAAAGTCAAGGGCGAGTGAAATTAAAACGCGGCTAACTAATTCTTACGATTTCTTCGCCGCTGCCTTGCTCGGGGCGTTCGTAGGGTTGAGAATGTTGGCGAGACATTTGGTCCGCAGTTAAAGAGCTCTTTGAAGGCTAGGAAGGGGGTCCACGGTACTTATGTACGTCCCGTGAGGCGCTGGACCAAGCCAGGTCGCGACAATCTGTAACCTTTCGGCCCGCAAGGCCAACGTGTAACAACGATCTTATTGAGGTAGTGAAGTTCTAACTCCAGAGCGTACAAGATAAGCACAAACCTGGGGGTCAAATAGAAACCCGCGTCAATGTGAGATATCACAAGTCAGACAAAGTTTCGGACACAGATGGATTTCATCATTCCGCCGCGTAAGAGCTGCAACAGAAAAACGTGGTGGGGTAAGATCCGTGGGCCATGATAAGGAGACCAACGGTGATCAGCAACTTGACAACAAGTACATGGCTCCTTCGGGATACGACAGCAGGTTGGAACCTAGTTGGAAGCTGGACCCTGGAGCTACTAGTAAGCCTGGACTTTACCATCAACGGTATCATATGGGATCGTAAAGATAGGCTAGAAAAGCATGGTGAAGTCGCTGGCAGTTTGAAAGAGGTTAAGTGCCAAGTGTTGGTAGGCTTTGCTTGGAGTCGAGCTTCGGGCCTGGTTGTTAGTAGTGCGGGCCGCCTGTAGGAAGACTAAGAAATATGATAATAACCATACTATGCAAATAAGAGGGACTATATTTATCCACCATTGCGCTAGCAATAGCAATATTTACCTCAATGACTGAACTGGAAATTTAAAGAAAGATTCCATAAATCGAGAGCGGCCGAAGCTAAGAACTGATCATGAAGAAGACAAGAAGAAGATCTTGGGAAAACGAGACACGGTATTTGAGGTCACGTGCTCATCGCGACCCTGATTCACTCACGTCCATACTAAAACGTAACTCTGGCACCGTTGAACTTGACCGGTCTGACCACCGTAGCACAAGCAACTGGCGCAGATAAGTTTATTAATTGTGCGCGTCCGACTTGTGCGCACCTTGCTCTAAACCTTTGACGCTATCTATAATTCCGCTGACTTCGAATTCATCCCCGCAGAGCCCCCACGAGGACATAGGACCACTTAGGGCATTTATTTTTCGAAAAAGTTCTTCCAATATGCCAAACCATCTCAGCATTCCTTTCAAGAAGACCTATGCATGTCCCATACCCATTGCCACACGCGATTACATTCGAAATCACACAGAAGATCACCCAGATGAGTATATCCGCGACATCAATCAGTGGAAGTCATTGCGGGATATCGGCACTGGGGGCGTATTACATGCTGAACGTATCAACTTCGCATTAAAGTGAGTCCAGCACCCGATTATGACGAATAATCTAACCAGAACCAGTTATCACGCTCAGCTTGTATTCATTCTAGCCAAATTACCGCCTGACGTCAGTTGCCAACCTCATGCTTCTTCTTCCGCAGTACTAACAACCCCAGATCAATTTGGAATTCTCATACGCACATGCGTTTGCTTCATGCCCGTCCTCCCTCCCTGTGACCCTAAGGAGTATTGCGTTTGAGCGGGCTTCAGTTGTGTTCAATATCGCCGCGCTATATTCCCAATTAGCCGCTTCCGAGGACAGATCTAGTCAAGATGGCCTAAAGCGTGCAAGCTCTTATTATCAGGCAAGTTAAGCGATTGGAAAAGGGAAGTTACCTTACGCTCCACTGAAGAATGCAGCTGGCGTTTTGGCCTTCCTGTCCGAGTCAGCGCTACCGAAACTGGGTCCCTTCGTAGACTCAGAAAACACACCTTCCGATCTGACCGCAGATTTTGTAAAAAGTCTGGAATGGCTTATGCTGGCCCAGGCCCAGGAATGTGTTTGGCAGCGTGCTGTTGCCGGTAACAATTTCTCTCAAGGATTCTACAGATCTGACTAGTGACTTAGATCACTACAAGAATAGCCTGATCGCGAAATTAGCAGCCAAAGTTTCGTCTCTTTATAACACTTCCTTACTATCGATCCGCCTGGCCCCCGCCGACACCCGTGATGCCTTACCAGCTGTAAGCGTGGTCTCATGGCTTCTATTGTGGGTATTGATCGAGGTGAATAGAATTGGATTCCTCACCTAGAGACGAAGCACTATCATTTCAATGCAGCATCACAATATAGGAAAAGTATCGATGAGCTCGAGGCCTCTAGGTTAGTGAAGGATGACGCGTCCGTTCATCGCTGAAATTATTATAGATACGGTGACGAGATTCGACGTCTAATGATTGCCGAAGCAGATGCTAAAAAAGCATTCAACGTTGCGAAGCGTGCTGGAGTCGCTCAGGCAGTCATAAGCGATGTTAAGGTCCATTCTCATCTCACGCCTTATCTAGTTGCCGTGTTTGACATCTCTTTTCAGTCGTTGCTTGACGCTGTGCAGAAAGATCTCGCCCGTGCTGAAAGAGACAATGATCTGATATACCATCAGAATGTTCCGGCACCTTCTGGTATCCCCGCAATTCAAGAAGTCTCTATGGTACAGAGCATCATTCCTTCCGGGCTGCGGGATCCCAAAAGCGTAATCAGCGATGACAGCATAATCTTTGGTGAGATGCTTGGATGGGGTGCCCGAGAAGCTATCAGTGGGTCGAGGTCAAGCGACAATGTGACGCCCCGTGCTGATATATCAATCCAGATATATATAATGACAACAAGGGAAACTTGCTTCAAGAGAAAATCGTGGAACCAGCCCAGAATTTCAACGACGAAGCCGATAAGTCAGACGCGCGTCCTTTCCATCTTCCTGACGTAATCGATCACACGTAGGATACTCCAATCTCTGAACCTGCCATCATCGTTGGAAGCCTTGGAACGTCCTGTCGGGTTACCTCCAAGTCTCTTGAGGAAAGCTGAAGAAATACGGTCAGAGCAGGGGCCCACGAAGATCGATGTCTATCTCGACGACGTTCAGCGACTCTCTCGACACGTGCTCGGCATACTCGACGAGGTATATCTTCTTTTCCTGTCTACGTTTGGATTATCTTTTATTGGACGGGTTTCTAGGCTATGGATATTTTAGACAGTGAGGCATCTGAGGACGAAGCTGTGCGCAAAGAGACGCCAATCAACCGCCCTCCATCTCACGAAGCAAACCAAGAGCTTGTCATGAAGCAACAACGGTATCGGACCATCCTCACTCAGGCAGCAGAAAGCGATGAACTCGTGCGCAGAAAATGGGAGGAATGGGAGGATCAAATTTCTGAGCTTACTCGCGACGAGGTGTGGACGGGGTGCAGCTGTACACAATTACGTGCTAACTGCGGTGCACAGGATGAGCTCGAAGCTTTAGTGCCGTCATCGACAGTTTCTATGACAGGAAAGGCGGTATCAACTAATCAAACTCAAATCCACGCTCGCACCCTGCGTGGCTTGCTAGAGTCTTTGGATGATATTCGTCGTACTCGAGATGATCTTGTTGTCCGTGCTCAAAGACGAGCTGAAAGCGACGATATACGGCCAAAGGTACTGGCGGCAGCGGCAAACCTAGAGCACGGGATAGAAATGAGCGCTGTTATGTTTGAAGATGTGTCTGACAACGAACTCGCCAAGTACGACAAGTTTATTCAAGGTCTGACTGAGGGACGGAAAAAACAAGAGGAGTTTCTTTCGTCGATCAAGGTCATTTTAATCAATGCTTGGTTCCAAACGTTTTCCCTGACAATCCCTAGTCCACGAATGACGCGTTCATTCAGTCTAGGAAACAAGACCCTGCTGTCAAGGATCGAGAGCAGGCCCTTCAATTTCTTGACCTCGCGTATTCTCATTATAGAGAGATCATCCGGAATCTAGACGAAGGGCTGAAGGTGAGTTACTAACAGCTCAGTCTCGGGAATTCAAGTTGATTGTCTGCTAGTTTTACAATGATATGGCTGGTATCTTGACTAACTTCAAAGAAGCATGCAAGATATGGAGCAGTGCACGCAGTCGAGAAGCCGGGTACAGCCACTCTTTATTGACCGCTTTCCCTGACTCACAGCACTGCGTACTATAGACTCCTTCATCGCAACATGGCGTCTCTATCGATCCGTGACAACGCCTCCGATGAGTCCCACGAAGTACCGGTGTCTACGACGCCGCTAAGGACAGACACTCGGAAACAGACTGCTGGTATACCGACGCTGTCCTCGGCTGATTGGGAGGCTCAAGAACTGGCTCCTCCACCAACAAAACGAACAGAAAAAACCACAAAACATCGATAATGAACATCAAGTCAGATGACCATCAGTAGTTGCACAATTATGTTCGTGGATGAATCTCAACGGGAACTGTGTGTATGTAGCGCTCATGTATTGTGGAGGGACGCGCTGAACATACTAATAGCATTGCATATAATTTCTAGTGAATAATGATCCTACTGATTACTCTTGTTTCGTCAAATCCGACGCGACGCGTTTCTTGGTCCTGGAGCTAGTATACTGAGTGCGAGCTGCCTAACCTAACGGACAGAGCTCAATATATACTCCATTACAGTATCGTATTAATCACAATGATGTCAGAAAATGCAGAGTCGGAACGGTCTGCTAAGATACATAATCTCAGCAGACGTGATTAAGCGCTAATGCAATAATATTGTACTGCGGGCCTCCAATGGGCAAGCGCCCAGCTGACTCGGATTCAGTGGCCAAATAGACGACGCAATCTATCCCGACCCCACAACTTACACGGTACAATGGGAGAAGACTACAAGACTGACAAAGATCCGCCCCCGCCATATCCGACTCCAACGACTCAAACCCGTCGACCGCCTCCCTCAGGCATCCGACTCCCGCTGCAGTTCAACTCTGCTTTTCCTGATCTCTCGCACACCAACGCTCCCCCATGCTACGATGCAGATGGTGTTTCTCCCGTCTTCATTGGATCCGCGATCTTCCAACGCTCTGTCCATCCATGCAAGATCGCGCCTCATCTTCCAGTTCCCTGCCGCGTGCCATATGGTTCCACTGAGGTAGAACATAATGGGCGGTACGACCTTCTGCCATTTGACCCGGAGACCATGGAATGGGTCCGTACGAGTCTCGGTCGTATCCCTCATAATCGGAATCCTGTTGCTGGGGGTTATGAAGAGAACGGGCAGAATTTGTATCATGCAATGGGCCGTGTGGATGGGACCTGGGTTCCTGGTAAAACAGGAGAACATCTTGTGCGCATTCTCATTCTACTTGAGGCTATCCTATGATATCTGAGTTGCTAATAGGGGGGATGCAATGTCGCATTTGGTGGTGGAGAGCAGATCATCAAAAACGACTACGAAATCTTGTGAGTCCAACTGCTCATCTCACCCGGTGATATCGATGCTAACGAAATGCAGGTGCTGGAGGAATGCATATCTCAGGGGAGAGAAATAGATTGCTTGCATCGATACGGAGCGTGCAGTCGTACCTCGATAAATTTGGCTTTCCGCAAAATTTGTCAAAACTAAGTGGACCACAGGGTAAGTAAGACAGATGTATACTCTACAACCGTGAGATATCGCCAAAGAAGATGATGGCGGTCATTTTCGAGTAGTAAGACACTACCCGTGAAGCACGTACAAGTACAGATAAGCTCTGATCACCGAGCTCCCTCAACAACGGCGGGCTGTGGCTGGCTCTGTTGTGGTTGCTGCGGACTGTGAAGCATACCGGTACCCAAAGCCTGTGTCCGGAACGCCAAACCACGCGTTTTCTCGATAACTGATTGATATACTGGTAATGGTGAACGATGGATCTCGATGACGTTCTATAAGAAGAGATGACAGTCAGTGAATGAACGGTCGAGCGCGACATCATTAATGACGCTGAAATAAGATCCACACCTTTTCCAGGTCGATTTTCGCTTCCGCGCCCATGCGGGTTTCACGGATGAGGTTGACAATCCATTTCTCGCCTTCATCTCGTGAGAGATTAAGACGTTCCGAAAGATCGCTGAGCACGTGGTTTGAGAATAAAACAATGTGGATGCATACCTCACTTACCCAATATCGATACGTTGGTGTATACGGCAGTATGCCTCGCTAATCAGGTAGCGTGCATTATCGAGGAACTCCTCTCTGAACTCTCCAAGGAAGAAATCATCTCCGACCACGCGGTCAGCAAGCGTTAGCTCACGCTGTGCGGCCTCAAAGTCAAACTCGACATAAAGCTCTTTCAGGAAAGATGTAACGGGATCCTGATATTGGTACTCCTCCGTCTGGATGACCTTGACGATCTCGCGTATCGAGTGTCGTACACGCGAAGAAGCAGCCGTCCCACCTGCAGCTGACTTGCGAGACAGGATGGCGGCAGTGGCTATGTACCGAAGGATCCAGGGACAAGAGGTTTGGATGGTGTTGAGGTAAGTGGGCGAGAGGAATGTCTCGAGGAGGAGTGTCCGACCCTGCGGGTGGTTGAAGTAGACAAAGAGAGACCAGTGAACGAGCCATGTCCGCGAGTGGAGTTGCGTGAGGGCTGCGGGCTCGGCAGATGCCGTCAAGAGTGTTGAAGGTGAGCGTGAGTCAACGACATCGCGTAGGGTGTTCAACTCTTCGAGAGCTGTCTCCCATTTTCCAGTGAGGATGTCGGAGGCGAGTTTGCCCCAGTGCGCAGAAGTGTTGAGATCGTTATCGGTTGAAAGTACACGGAAGTGATACAGATAGTCTGCAGCACCGCTGTAGTTGCCGTAGGTATATTGGAACTGCCCAAAGCTGTATAAAACAGTGATTTGTTCGAGGGTGAGCTATGTTAAACGTAAATAGGCTGCAAAACGGGTTGATGGTAGGCGAGGACGTACGTTGTAGTTATCTTTTAGGTACTGCAAATTCTGATTTTTATCTTGACGCAGTGCCTGTGCAACATCTGGATTCTCGATCACATCAAGGACGGCTTGAGCCTCCAGCTGTAGGCGCTCATTCGTCGATACAGCCTTCTCTCGTTTCCCAGAGAACTCTGAAACATTGAGCTCACATGTATCTTCGTTGGTATGACTTACAACACAATGACACACCTTCGGGGATCTCCTCGTCAGGGTGTAGTTGCTCGAACAGGCTAACTGCATAATCCAGCATGTTCGTGCCCTTTGCAAGTTCATACTGTGCTGCTTGGACCTGCTCGACCGGGAAGAGCGATGTTTCGACCAGATGGGCCAACAACGGAAACGCCAGATGGCGATCCAGGTAGGGTATTATCGTTTTTGACAGATCGTATTCCGCCATGGTGGTGTGCAACGTTGCGCGTCCTTCAAGCTTGTAGAGCAGAAAATTTACGGCCGCTCAAAGAGGAAATCGCACAGCCACAGCATGTCCACTGGCAGTACAGCCCGCGCCTGAAGCGTTATAATGATTTATGCGGCTACCAGTCATTTAACACACTGAGCTCGCCATAAATACAATCCGGTTTGCTTATGGTCCCACAGTACAAAGCGCTGAAAAACTAAAAGTATACATGTGCGAACAAACTAATGCGATCCATACCAGTCGAACCTAGTTCGACTGAGCCGATCATTTCTAAAGAATCATGATGATTATTGAGAGTGAAATGCAGCAGGGGGTGCAGTTGGTGACCGGGCAGATCTAGGCATCTTGGAGCAAAAGTCAGAGTGGAAAACAAACAGGTCGGAATTAAACATCCTAATCACCCTATTTGGAGAGCAGGAGGAGAACGCCAATAATAGTTCCAGTTTGGTTCGGGACCGACTCTGGCCATCCGAATATTCACAGTCGCTGGGCAGCTACGGATACATCGACCAGACGTTGACCAGACGCTATCGCAACCTCCAACGAGACGAGTAAGTAGATATTAAATGGTACGGCTACAAACCACTTTTCGACGTATGCATGCAATGTACGCCTTTCCACGTTGAAGGGCCACGAGAAGGTCCAGTTGTAGTTGCTGGCCACTGAAGGTAAACTAGTTAATATTGCATCGGGGTTGTCTCGTTGACCGTATGTATATGCCTGTAAATCGAGTCGACGAAGACATAATCGGTTCCGCATAACGGCGGTGACAGAGGCAGCCAAGCCTACTGCGCTAGAAAGCAGCTCACACAGTGCTTCACCGTGATGGGTGCTTATATCTCCAAAAGCGTGATAATTGGGTTAGCAGTGACACAAAGATCAAACTTACACATTGCAATTACCTTCAATCATGGTGATCGTCAATGACCACCAGCAGTATAAGTTAATGTTTCAAGATAGGTGCGAAGAGGTACGTACAGTCAAAATGTGAGTAGCTGGGTCGAAAGGACAAGACATTGGCGCTCCTGTTGGCACCTCATGAACTTCCACGAACTTAATATCTACCTCGAAGATGCATGCTGCTGCAATGAGCTGGGACTCTATCCGGTGGGCGGTTGCGCCAAGCATCATGATCAGAACTTTCGCAAGTTACCACAACTGGCAAGGCTGGGACCCAAGACGATCTCACACAGAGGGCGGTCCTCGGCCATATCAGACTTCACGTCACCTCATGAGCCAATGTGTGAGCTAGTTTCGATCCCCGAGTCTCCCGCTTCCCCACTGTGCCCTCCAATGAATCGGAAAGAGTTCATCATTGAGGATGGGTTATCCTTGCGTCTGTAGAATCTGTTAAGTGGGCGAGAAGAAGGTCTCAAGGAAGAGTGTTTGACCCTGCGAGTGGTTGAAGTAGGCAGAGCCTAGACCGATGAATGAGCCATGTCCCTGACTGCACAATATTCGCGAGTTTATACTGTACCAAGTAAATACTATATGCTCGACTGGGAAGAGCGAAATTTCAACTAGACACACTGATAACAGAGACGCCAGATCAGCAGCGATCCAGGTAGGATTTTGGCAGGTCGTATTCCGACATGGTGGTGGTATGTGACGCCTTCATTGTCATCGTCAAGCTAAAGCTTCAAGCTTCAAGCTCAAGATTCAAACGTTCAAGTTGGTAGCAAAGTTGTAGAGTTACGGCGGCTCAAAGAGGAAATAGCACAGCCACAACAGGTGCCATAGTCATGAGGCTCTTGTGACTTTTCTAACAACTCACTGTCATCATGACTGCCATCACGCAGAACCTGCCCAGATTTGTATCAGACCTTGGAATCTCAATAATTGGAGAGGTATGTTAATTTTTCATTGTTTTAGTCAATGCTGGCACGCTCAACATATTGCAGAAATGTTATTCCTCGCTGGTCGAGAACCTCAATGTCGGAGACGTGGATTGTCTCAAATACTCGCTCTCCAAGGGCTTGGGCATCGGCATTGTAGTAGGAGGTTCTGTCATGAAAGTTCCTCAATTGTTGCTCAGTGAGTCCATCAAGCGCCTTTCATACACATCAGGTACTTATGACGCGTCCAGTCCTTAGGGGACGCTCCGCTCGTGGTCTTTCCTTACCCGCATATGTCCTTGAAACTCTCGCATATGCCATCACCGCTGCATACTCATACAGAAATGAGTTCCCATTCTCGACCTACGGCGAGAATCTATTCCTTACTATACAGAATACCATAATTACTCTCCTGATCATCTATTTCCCAACACCGTCGCTCCGAAATGCACAGGCCATTGGCCCACAATTGGCAATCGCCAGCGCAGCGTCCGTAGCATCTGCCGCCGCGCTGTATACTCTCCCTAAAGACATCTTGTCTCTGCTACAAATGGCCACGTTGCCACTATCCCTCTTCTCGAAACTGCCCCAAATCACGCAGAACTCACGGGCCCAATCCACGGGCCAGCTCTCCGCCTTCGCTGTCGTTTCACAAATTGTTGGCTGTCTTGCCAGATTGTTCACTACCGCGACGGAGGTCGGCGACCTCATCGTCACTGCTGGCTTTGCCCTTGCCCTCGTTTTGAATCTTGTGCTTGGTGCGCAGATGTGGATGTACTGGGGGAATGACCAGAAAGAAGACTTTGGAAAGACGCAGATTGGATCGCTCAGCGAGAAGGAAAAGGAAGACTGGGCATCGGAGAGGCAGGGAAGAGTTGATGTTGTCGTTACTCCAAAGTCTCCTGTACCGCGTCATACCGCATCGCCTTCCGGTAGAAAATGGGCAAGGAAGGTTGATTAGTACTATACCTTTCTTATTTAATGAACTCGATATTTATTTTATACGCGCTCTCTGAGTGTGTGCCCCCGAAAAAGTACCCTAGTACTTGGTTTTGACTTGGTCGCCACTACTCTGGCTGTCTTACTATTATGGGGTCTGCCGGATGGCGAGCCGTAACTCCATTTAGTCTGGAACCAGACTCTATCGATAATCGACGATTCGACGCACAACTGATATCGATGCATCATGCTCTACTTGTCCCCGAAATCCTCCTGGACATATTTGCTTATGTGAATGAAAGTGTGGACCTACCATCTGATGATTCTTCTTGCGAGAGATCATTGGCTCGACAATCTCTTGCATCGCTTGCAACGACATGCAAAACCTTCCACGAGCCTGCGATGGATTTGCTGTGGGCTAACATAGACGACTTAGAACAATTGCTAGGTTGTGTAACGAGGTTACATCCAATGATATATTGTAGTGACGCAGGGGTCAGTGCAGACTAATTACGATCTTCAGTTCGTGAGCTCACCGAGCATCTAAACGCAGCCCTCCTGGTCTGAAGGCGTCGAACCATTGTCTGAGCACGAAATCTGTCAATTCTTGCGTCATGCCCCCCGCGTCCGCTCAATCGATATATCGTCTGACAGAAGTTTTCATCTTCTCACAGCCTTCCCCACCGAGACGTGCATGTTCCCGATGTTGCAGTCGTTATTATGGCAGGCCGAGGATCCCAATAACATATATCTGCACTTCTTCCTGTCCCATACGCTACGTTTTGGCTATCTATCAGCAATCCACCCAGCTTTGAAATCCATCGGGACTCGTTGTGCTTCTTTGGAGGTCCTAACCATCGGCGATGCCGAGGATCTCACAGTGGACGAGTCGTTCTTGCTGGCTGAAACCATCCGTTCATGCACGCAGCTGAGCCATCTGGGTTGCCCACCGCTCGAATGGGAAGCATGGAACCACCTCTCCAACCTCCCTACCCTTCTCAAATTGGAGATTGGTAGCGGAAGCTCGCCATTAGACCGACATGATATCAAATTCGCACCTTTCCTCAATGTCACCATCCTTAATTTCTATGTGCACACGGCTTCATACACTATCACGGCGTTGCAATGCTCAGAATTCCCCTCCCTACAACAGTTCGAGATGCATGTCCAAGTCATGCCTTTCGCAGAGGCTGAGCAGCTTTTTCGTGCACTGTCACAATGCAACGCATACCACACTCTTGAATACATCGTCATCTTCTGCTTTGATTCAGACGGTGAAGAGTCGGATGAGGAGCAGTCAGCCAAATCTTTCACAGCAATCTCACAATTCCTTCATTTCACACAGCTACGAACTTTGGGCCTCGTTTTTGAAAATTACCCCGTCTACCTTGACAACGACCTTCTCCTGAAAGCCATGTCAAGTTGGCGGCACATTCGCTACATGACTTTAGCAAATCACCAACTTCGTCCACCTACCATCACATTCCGCGGATTATTTGACGGGCTCCGGCTATGTCCCGACTTGGATTCCCTGCAATTACACGTCGATGCTGTAAATATCGATATCGATCCCGAAACAGAGTCATTTCAGCATACCTCCCTGCAAAAATTCAATGTGGGCTTCTCCAACGTAGAAGATGTCGAAGCTGCCGCTCGCATCATTTTCACCATGCTCCCTGGCGTCAAACAAGTCAGGCACGCGGACGAGAATGAGTGGGACAAGGTTAACAAGCACCTCGAATATTTAAAATCTTCTGCGGCTCCTCGCCACCAGGAACCAGCCCCGGACACCTGAATTCTGTATTTATCTACGTTCCGGGGCAATTGGTTGTTATCGTCCCTTTCGTTCACTATAGTTACAATTATTTTCTCCCTTGACGTCGTTTTGCTGTACTGTGTTCATGCGTGTCCTAGGAATATTTAATTAATGTCACACGGACGAGCCCATATCGTGTATCCATCAACCATACGAGGTGCATCATGATATCTATCGTCTCGGGTAGGAAGCTCTGTCCTACAGAGGTAACTTTTGAATTGAGTTTTGCAAAGTGCTGGGAAGCTTCCGAATAAGGAAACTGCTGGAAGCCTTTGCACAATAGACCAAAACAACGCCTTCTGAACTCTGCTGTCATGCACTCAGGCTGGTCTGGCACAACTGAGGGCTACGGCGAATTCTAATATCCATACGACCATGATAATGCTGCCTTCACCGCAATGGCGCTATCACTGGCTACGTGCCATCCGTCACATCCTCAGCTAGCTCGTAGAATCTTTATGTAAGTGCTAATGTCGAACATAGCCCGAGTTTCCATCTCAAAAGTATTGCGGTATGCTTTGAGTGGTTGCATTATATCACCCCTACCATGATCATCAAATCAAAGTAAGGACTATCCTGGGTCACGACACAGTGGATACCCAAGGTAAATGTCTTCGCACGTTTACAAACAAAAAATGCGACTGACCCCATCTATCAAAATGTTCAGGCCTCTGTCATTCTCCCGTGACCCGCCTTCGTATCTGCTGTTTCTCTATCGCGCAACTTTAAGCTATAATATATCAACTGCCCACTTGTTCTAGAGCTCGCTTGCTGCGGCTATCTGAAGAACGTACCGTTGCCAAAGCTCAAGCGCTCATGGTTGTGACTGAGTGCACAATGACAATACTCCACGAGAATGACGCTTTTCTCATCCTTAAGTTGTCCTGCTGCACACGTAATCCTATCCTCTAGTGAACAAACACCGGTACCCTGCTTGATCGTCACATTTCACGTTTACAAGGGTGAGTGATGATTGAGCTCTTGTGGATTAATGCACACGTGATGCTACAAAGCAGTAGATTCCACAGGCGCGTTCTCTATTGGGCACCAGCCACTGACGCGTGTCCTTTCCCGACGCGTTGTCAATGCTAAATCGACGCTTTCAATGCACGTCCACAGTCGTCCTTTGTCTCGCGCTTCCACAAGCCTCGCGAGTTAAAAGCTGGCGCTGCGCTCTCCTTCACTTCACTCATCTTATTTACTTCTCCACTATATCTTCCAACTCATATCACTTGTTCGATTCATCGATATGTCTATGTAAGTCTCCTCACATGTCAACTGGACATCTTCATATGCTAACGATACCTTTCGCATCTAGTCCCTCGTATCACGACATTCAAATGCTATTAGATGGGTTGGTGTTCGATCTCGAGTTCGATGACGCACTTGATCTCATCATTTTCTTAGCGAGCCTATGCCCATGTCGAATGACCACCAGCCGCTCCCTGGCGACCTCGATTTCATTATGCCGTCCGATGAAGAAATTTCTAACTGGATCGCTACTCTCCCAGATGATGAGTTACCCCCCGAATTGCGCGCCCAGTTGGAGGCGTATGTGGTTCTACCTGATTCAAATCATTCGCTCGAACTCACCACCTTTGACAGAGTGTTTAACGAAACAGTTAACGAAAACGCGCTGGCAGGCCCAGCCGATATTCACGTCGATGAGTAAGTCAATCTATTTAGCCTGTTTGGGCCAAGCAACTCACGTCCGAACACAGATCAAACGACGATGAATTACCAGCCCCGCAACAAGAGTATGCGCCGCAACAAGAGTACGCGCCGCAACAAGAGTACGTGCCACCACAACCGCGTCACCGTCGTTGCTCATTTCTTTTTTCAGGACTTCCGCCGATGTACAAAATGGTCAAGGTCCTCAGGCGTCGTTTCCGACTTTGGACAACTTCACCGCCCCGGTGACTGGTCTCCCCCAGTTGCCCGACGTCGATGAGGACACATATGACCCTCCGCAGCCCCCTGCAGTCACTGAAGCGCCCCCGCAAG
>MU179301.1:110980-156132 GCA_016767475.1 Suillus weaverae
ACCCATGATCCTGACGGCAATCCCCTTCGAACGAGGAGATTTGGGGTGATGGAGCTTGATGCTTCCTACCACAAACCGCCCAACCGTCTTATGAACTTGAAGGATCTCTCACCAGAGTTGACCTGCGTCCGCTCATGCGATTGGACCGATCAGCCGTGTGGTCTGTTTATCGAGATGGACAAGACCAGCATCGATGGCCACCTGTGGTGTTGGCATGGTGTGATAACGGAGACAGCCACTCCCTGTCAATTCGAGGGTTGCGAGGACACAGAGGATATGAAGTATTTAGGGCGTCACATTGAAGGCGTACACTTCGAGACGTCCTACCGATGCCCATATTGCAACAGGCATTTGTCGAGGGGCGACTCTTTGGGTCGGCATCTGCAGAAGTGCAAACCACACGCTGTTAGCCAGGAGCGCGCTCAGCGTAGAGGGTACGGTTTCTCTACCCAAGCGATCATCAAGTTGGTGCAGGGGTATATCGTTCCTGCCGCCAACGCGACCTAGGAATATGTACGTCTCCCTTTCCTTTCATCTGTCGCTGCAGCTAACCTTTTATCTCCGTACTCTAGCGTTGACTCTAATTCTTGAAACCCATTCTCTCTACGATCAATGACGCTCGTTTCATCGTTTCATTCTATCACCGCCGTTCCTTTTGCATATTGTCTCTTCGTTCCTGCCGCCAGCGCGACTTATGAATATGTACGTCTCCCTTTCCTTTCATCTGTCGCTGCTGCTAACCTTTAGTCTCCGTATTCTAGCGTTGACTCTAATTCTTGAAACCGATTCTCTCTATCATTAATGACGCTCGTTTCATTTCACCACCGACGTTCCTTTTGAATGTTATATCTTTTTCAATTTGTTTTCCTCTCTTTCGTTCTTGCTTAGCGCATCTTCTATATGCTTATTTGGAATCGTTATTGCACGCTGGTCGTAGCTATAATATCTCACCATGTCGCTCAGTGCGTCTTCTATCTGGTTATTGGATTTTACGGGATGGAAGTTAGAAGTAGCATATATCTCGCCATGGAGCTTGGAGCTTTGCATTGTATTTGTTGTGGATGATGAATGAATATGACAGTGCTGTATTTGTGTCATCCCTGACACTGTCCATAGTGACTCCTCGATATTTGGATGCTTGCGATTCGTCCCTTTCTACTTAGTAATGCTCAGCCCGTCGCTCATTCTAACCCTCAGTCCGGTGACCTACATCTGCAGGAATCAATGAGCCGATACTTAACTATTCCATACCGGAAGCAGCTTCGGCGACCTGAATTCGAGATTTATCGGGGCAATTGTCTTGGAGTTGTTGTTGTCGCTTCTGTTTACTATATGATTGATCGTTTTCCTCCCTATCATGACGCCGACTTGCTATATGATATAGGTCTGTTCCACACACCTCGAATGAATGATGACACACGAACGGATGTATCTAGAGGGCTATGCCACTCACACACACACAGTATGCCAGGCTGGTCGCTCCTAACACGATAACCGACACGGAAATGTATACTGTCCTTCACTGGTGTCTCTGTCGGAGTCGAGCTTGACCACACATTGACGATATCACCAAGTGGGATGCGTCTGATACACAATGTCCTCCCTGCGTATGCGAACATGCACTGGATTGTTCAAGGATAACAGTGCAATAAACATATTTATTGGCAAACAATGTACAGGTTCGGTTCGGCGCGAGTCCTGCGTGAGAGTTCTTGGGGCCCTGGCTTCTCCATAATCCACGATTCCATAAAGATTCAAGGACTGATATGCTGAGGGTGGACATCAACGAAATACTGGAGTACTACGTTCACTTCCGGTTTAGCGTTTGTTTCTCCTCTCTTTGTCGCCACCACTCCGGCGCTGTGTTGGCACGGGACTTCTCCAGCTTTTGGAGCTTGTCGAGCTCTGCCTTGATGAAAGCCTCCAAGCCAGCAGTGACACTCTCTAATCCCTGCTTTGGATCTGAAGACGGTGGCCACTGGGTCACCCTCACAGAGCCACTTTGCATCTGGTCCTCAATAGAAGTAAGATTCTAATCATGAGTGAGCATATGGGCCTAAACTCAGGCTGAGAACGAACCTTGATCACATCTTTCAACTGGACGATCGCTTGCCCCTGATTCATCCACTCCCGAATCGAGTTGACTTCCTCAGCAGTCCACTCGCGCACTCTAGGATCATCCATATGCACGTTGACACCTGCTGCTCCCTTTGGATGTACCAGCTTCTCTGCACCACCAGGCTCGCTGAATAGCCCGTCGAACCACGATGCAATATTTGCAGATGCGTTTTTATCGTATTTGGGAGCGAGGACGCGGGTCTTCGCATGCGATGATGGAGTGTCGCCTAAAAACAAGTAGTCATAACCGATGTATTTTTCCAAGTCAAACTGGTCTTCTTCTGGTAGTTCAGGAGGATTGGAAACTTGGATGAAAAACCGGCCCTTGTACATACGATATTGTCAGTATTATGGAGTTTGATTTTAAAAAGACATACAGGTCGACTGTATGCTTCTACGACGAACGTGGATTCGAACGGTTGGACCATTGGAAATTGAATCAGATAAAGCGGTATTAGGACTGGGTAGGCAGCTTCCTGTTCTGGGGTGAGGAGGAAAAGTATGTATCAGGGGAGATGACATACTATGTTGGTTTTTATGAACCGTGGCTCGAAACGCGCATCTTCATCAGGAGTAGCATGAGTGAAGGACGAAGACCGTGTGCTGCTAATAACGTCGAGTGGGCTGATAGTGTAGGGCATGCATATAACATCAGAACCGTGTTGATGCGTGAGGCTCCGAGAAAATGGAACGGCCAAAGCAGGCTCTACTTGGTCGTTTCGGAGAGCAAGCCTCCCGAGCAGGTTAAATGTAGCGCCTTATGAAAGTGATCAACCTCGCTGGCATGCCTGGTGTAGAGAGATTGCACCTGGCAAGTAACTATATGGAATTCGTCAACTTAAAAGAAGTTTGATGAATGAGCTAGTGTACCAGTCGTTGAAATATGCGGTCACAATTCGCTGCAAGGCTCCCGCTTGAATGAACATAATAGGAAGAGATACTTGAATATACCTGCCGCTCATCATCATCATCAGTCAAGTATGACTCGACTTCTGCGTCCAAGAACCAAGCAGGAAAATAGACAGGTTGAATGCGGATAGGTTGAATTGGCTGAAAGTTTCCACCTATATACTTTGCACCGAGCGACCCAATGAAATCGCGTAATAAGCAACCTGCGGAAGCAGCTACACCAACATGACTGATAGCAGCCTCCTTTGAAAACGCGAATGGAATGGCTGAAACATGCCAGTCAGCAGGCTGCAGCGGGTACGAGACGAACGCAGGTGACCTCTGACTTTTGGATGATATTGCGGTACGTTTTGTGAGTAGCTTCGCGGAGAAGACGTGCGATTAAGATCGCGCACGATAGCCCCTGCTCGTCGTCGCAGCATTAGACAAAAACTCTTAATAGACTGGGCAGTGACCATGCCCCCCAGAAAAGGAAAGTCGGTTATTTGCCACGTGACCCTTGTGCGATATACGTGTACTCAAATTGACAGCTGTAAATCATTTACCGTCAAACCTCCATCCCTCCCTTCCAAGAAGGCCTTGATCCGCAATGCACTTGGTTTCATGCGTAGCCATTCTATGGCTGCTTTTTGCTGCTCTTGTTAGCGCAACCGATCTATACAAAGTTCTTGAGCGTCAGTCCAAGGCGTGTACCAACTGGTTTTGACTCGCGTCTAACTGATATACTCGACATTTAGTGTCCAAACATGCATCGGAGCAGGATATCCGCAAAGCATACAAACGTCTGAGCAAGCAGTATCACCCTGACAAAAACACGGATTCAGGGGCAGAGGAGAAGTTCGTTGATATCGCTCATGGTAAATCGAGCTGCACCCGTTTCCATAAAATGGCATCCTCATAATACTACATCAGCATACGAGGTCCTTTCAGACTCCACGGTACGCAAAAGTCTCGAGCCTTTCTTGAAGTCCGCTTAAAATTATTCAGAAACGCCAAATTTATGATAGGCATGGTGAAGTAAGTCTAGCATCGACTCATTATATATTCGTTCGGATATGAACACGCGCCTCGCATACAGGAAGGATTGAAAGCGCACGAAGGTGGACAACAACATCACGCCAATCCTTTCGATATATTTTCCAACGTCTTCGGTGGTGCTTGTGGGTTTGGGGCTCCCTGTCACTACTTCTTTGCGCTGATCAGTATGCAGTCAATACACAGCAGCAAGTGCGCCGTGGGCAAACTGTTATCATTGAATTCGAGGTTTCACTTGCAGATATGTAAGCTCATCTCCGCATTTCTACAACGGTTAACTGATGAGCCGCGCAGGTATACGGGTGCCAATATCGACGTTCGTCTTGACTTGGTCTTTCGCATTGTTACTAAGTTGAATTGACGCTTCACCCTCAACAGTTCACGATGAGGAAAAAGATACTTTGTGATCACTGTCGCGGCTCAGGTGCTGCTTCGGATGGTGACATTCATACTTGTTCAGGATGTGGTGGATCCGGCGTGAAAAACTTCAAACAGCAAATATTCCCCGGCATGTTTGCACAGACGCAGTCAACATGTAACGACTGCGGTGGCCGTGGAAGGGTCATCAAGAAACAATGTCCACACTGTAAAGGGGAGAAGGTGGTCGAGCATACGCAACAGTATACTTTGGAGTTAAAACCAGGTACACCAGAAGGCTTTGATGTCGTATTTGATGGAGAGGGAGATGAGAGCCCAGACTGGGAGGCTGGCGACGTTGTTTTGAGAGTACGAAGTAGGAAGGAGAAAGGTGCTTGGAAACGGAAGGAGAGCAGCCTGTACTGGCGGGAGACCATTGGCGTTGACCAGGTAAGCCCGGTTGATACCGCCGTCCCCTGCAACTTATTGTGCCTGCTTGACTTGTAGGCACTCCTCGGATTTCGAGGCAATATCACGCATCTTGATGGTCACATCATCGAGATAGATCGTCAAGGAGTAACCCAACCTGGTGAGCTGTTCTCGTCTATTCGCCTAGCCTATGAGGGTGGTGTTCAACTTGATTGCAGGTTATGTTCAAACTATAAAGGGCGAGGGGATGCCCTTGCATGAGACAGACAGTTTTGGCGACCTCTTTATAGAGTACAATGTCGTGTTACCTGTTGAACTCCACTCAGACATTCGTCAAAGTAAGTGATATTTTAACCTTGCCATGGCATTGTTCATTGTTTTGACCGCACTTCGTAGAACTCGCAGAGGCATTTTATGGATCAGGCCATCGCAATAGAGATGAACTTTAGATGTATTTTTCCTAATTTATTTTATCCGTGATCAGTTTGTGTGAAAGTGTTATTACTTGCCATATTAAGTATCTGAGGCCGTTGTTTCTAACCTGCCCTAAGGTTAGGTTGCATATAAGAAAAGCTGAGTCGTTTTTATTTCCTTTGGTTCCGGACCCCTTCGGCATGGACGAGGTTGGTCATGTCTCTGCACTCTGATTCCTTGACTAAACAGTTTAGTGTTCCTATGAAGCCGTTGTTAACGTTTAGCGCCAGTCCCTACGCCGCGAAAGTATCGGGCAGTAGGAGAGAGCGATTATTAGCCAGGATGGTCTTTGGAAGACAGTTCAGGCAGAGCGGCCCCTTGTCTGCATGCAGGTTGGTCTAACATTATCAGGATATTCAACAAATCTCATGAATTTCGCAGTGGATTTTGGGCTTATGGTGGATGAAGTGTGTTTGCTTCGTCTGCAGAAATTGTTGGCAGCCTTTTCAAGCTGGCCTTCAGTAAGTCAAGACCTCAGGGTGTGATATCTTGTTGACAACTTCTCAGCTAGTTATTGACATGTGCCTTGGCCTGCAGCCATGGTGATGCGCATGCTCGTACGCGGCGGGCATTGCTGCATCATGTTGTGGTGTAGATTCCGAGCGCGTGATTGCTCATGGGTGTTTTCCCATGAAGTTGCCTTCAAATCAATTAACCCAGGACAAAAGTCTCTGACGAGCGTACTTTCAAGGGTTACTCTGAATCTTTGATCGTGTTTCCTCTCAGAGCCTACGTGTTGCTTTGTCAAGTATAGCAGTATGTAGCAATATAGTTCATTGTAAAAATGTGCGGAAAGTGAGATCGTCGTAGTGCCAGTACAACTTGCCCTAAGGATGTTAGGTTGTCCTTCAAGACCTTGCATAAATCCATTATTACCTGGTGATATCCACTCGGTATCCAGAGGGATTGCACAAATTGTGCGGGAGGAACTATTATTACTTCTGATGGTTTGTATAATATTTGGTGATGAATCCACGCCTCATGCCTGAATGGCAATGATGAGATGGGGAAACATGAAAAGATCACAGACACGCACAAGATAATTATACGACTTGCGATCTTCACAGCGCTCAAGATACTCTCGCTGCGCCAGATGTAGATTAGATCATGCACGATAAACGAGCAATGCTACCCACATCAATTAATCCTTCAATTCGTTTCTTGATATTCTGAGGGTTGGGCTGGAATCGAGAGGCAAGTTGTCGAGTGACTTCGTTGACAAGGTCGTTATGAGTCAAGTGCTTTCTGTCTTTCATGATGCGAACGATGCACGCCTAAGAAACGGTGGATGTCAGAGTTCACGGGATATGACAAGACTGATTGTAAGCCTCACCTCGATTTGATGGTGTCTTTCCTCTTCGATACGATCGCGAGTTTCTCTCCGTTCCTTAGTGGTTTCCACTTTGGCGGACACCGTGCTGATTTTAATCTTCTGCATAGGACATGTGAAATCATTGTTGAACGAAAATGAGTCCGATGAATGAACATCTCGTCCGGGAGGATGTTTCTTGAGAATCTTGAATTTTGCACATGCTAAGGACTGCAAGTGCCTTTGAAGCTCAGTATCTGGAATTGAAGTAGCAGTTCTCAGTTCCTGATCAAAAAACGTCAGATAGATCAAAGCACCGCAAGCTAGTGAGAACCCCGACCTCGTATGTAAGAAACTCGTCGTCTGTCAAATTCTCGAAAAGCAACAAGATCACGAGTGCAAATGTCGACACGTTAACATCGTGCTTCCTGGCCTTGAACCGAACACGAACATCGACATTTCCGAGTGAGGGTTGCCACGCGAGGCGTCGCCCTGAGTGGCGGGAAAAATAGAAATGCTCAAATGACTTGCAAGCTCTGATTAGAACTTCAGGGAAAATGCAAGATGCACTAGAATGCGACATGGGCCAGAAAGTCGACGTCATCACGGTCACGGAGATCTCCACTTCAGGTGCCTAAAAGTCCATTGAATAAACGCAGCAAGACGAGATCACCACACCTACTGAAACGCCTTCAAGGTACTTGCGGTAGGCTTGCATGGTATCAGCAGATATCTTCATATCGTGGAACATGCCCTCCAGCTTTTGAGTAAATTGGTACCCGCACTCAACTTTGAGCTTCGCCAGCATGCCTCTTTCAGCATCATCGGAGACCGACCTGCCCAGTAATAACCGTTTGGCAAGATGATTCTTGTAGTATCGCTCGAAAGCGTCCTTCTCTGTGATGTACCGGAAAACCGTGATGGTCTTGTCCAAGACAGCATCGACCTCCATATCGGTTTTCTGAAAAGAGTCGATGAGCGCGAGAATTATGGGAATTGGGGTTACTGACGCCCTTGAGGCCCTTCTTGAGGTTTTCATCGATGAAGAGCGATATGTACTCTGGTGCCTTCTCATTTAGGTTGATGAAGTCTTCGAATGCCTTGTGACCCACATTAGGATATACAGGAACTACAGAACTGAATGCTGACCTCATTTAAAGAGCTTTCCACTTCTCGATTATCATCAAATGCCCGCGTCCAAACGCAGTCGAATTTATCCTTCAGATCGAGTACAGTCTGCACCCATTTCAGGGCCAGTGCCAATGTCGGAGGCCCGGTAGCAGCGCGACCCTGACCCTTGTCTTTTCCTTTCGTATTTTCAGCGTCATTGAGGTCTCCGTCATCCATGTCTTGCCCAGTCTCAATACTCGTGGAAGCAAGATTGATTTCTCTTCCTCTCCGTAGGATTGAATCCTTGAACGACCTTCTTAGGGTAGGCATTCCACTAGGAACCATGAGAAATAGACGGTACAAGCGGTTGAGGTCGTCAAATTTATCGAGGTCTACCATGACATCGAGGCCGGAATTGGGCATACCAATAACAGTCGACAGATTATCTGTTAATAAATGACGCTCGAGAATCTTTCGGAGAGGACCACCGGTTTGGGAGAAGAGGTAATGATACGTTCGCGCTTGTTCCGAATCGAGACGTGCCTCGACCTGCACATCATGAGGGTAACCTGAATTCTTTGAGTGGAAATATCACATACTCTTCGCAGATACTCTGGTGCATCACAAGTTTCCAGAAGTCGTTTACCTTCAGCGGAATAAAATATTTCGCTGGCTGCGAGCACAGCTGGTTCTAGATCCCTCTTGTAGACGGTTTTGGCGTCATGATCGACGCTCAGCTGCAGAAGGACGTCGACGCACTCCTTCACCACAGAGCGGCTGATGACATATCCGTCACGTTCAATTTGGATTAAGCTAAGGACTGCGGAGGTAACATGGTCCTGTATTGGGGGTCGTATGATGTGCTTCAAGAAGAGATCTAGGCCAGCATCCCAAATTTCTGGGACATCATTAGCCTTTGTATAGACGCGATCCTATAGACGTTTCCGTGTGTGTAATTAGTGGATACGGCGGTGAAATGCTCACCATGTACTTGAGAATATCTCGAAGCTTCGACATATTCCCAGTATGATCGTCCCATACACGTCTGAGAGCCTTCAGTAACGACTCTCCCTCTTGACTCTGTTGCACAGGATCCTTGCTGCTGCCGCTGGGGAAGGTAGGAACGATTTCGCTTTGTGCTAACCTGTCGATATTCTCCGCCACCAACTGGCAGACCCCCTTATATAATATGGCACCATTCTTATACAGCACCATATTGTAGGCGTAGCGGTAATTCTCCTCGAATGAAAGGTTTGATGCATTCTGGTTATGGATTTCACGGATATTCTCCGAGAGACGGGACCAAGTTTCATCCAATGATACTTCTGATTCGTGCTGAGATCTCTAATCAATTGCGAGTAGCATTTGTTTCACAGATCGCTTACCTTGCGGGGCGGTTTCTATCCAAAAGATTCATTGTCAAGCATGAATGGCTGGCGGAATGTAACACGCACGATTTTTGTCTTCCCCGTGCGGCGTGCTGACAATCAACCAGCTCAGTAGATTCCCTGCATTCGAAGGTTCGCGACCCACTAGAAGCCATCGTTCGTGCAGTAGTTCAATAGTAATTGTAGGCTCCCCTTGAGGCAGACCATAGAAGGAGGATCAACTACTTGTTCCTTGAATGGTACTCCGGTATCACTCTCCGACTTCTATTTCGGTAATATTTGCCTCTATTGAAATCAAAAGCTGTCGCCAAACATCTCACAACCAAATTCGAACAGAAACATGACAAACGGGTGATATTCTTTTGATAAATGCGGATGCAATTACTGAAACAAATGAACAAGAAACCAAAACTACCCCGACATGCTATGATGAAGCCTGCGATCGAGATGAACGAACGAAATCAGCAAAGTACTTCCGAAATGCCTTGTTGTCAAGATCTCGAAGTTTGCCCGTGAACTCCATGGCAGTATCTGGTGGCCAACCTTGTGAAGGAAGGAAGGCAGACAAAAAGAAATCCCGCGCTTCCTGTCCTCTGGTTTTGCAAACTATCTGGAGGAAGTTGCCAATTTCCAATAGAACCTAAACCGGATGTTAGATATGAAATGGGCAGCAAGTGCTACATTAGTACATACAACCATCATTTGTCCATCCTTGATATTAAACTGGGGAGATGAAAGCACCACGAAGGCTGTGGGAACGAGACGCTCGTAGACGAATCGCTCAAAGCCGGGTACACCCTGGGCTTGACCGTCAGCTGCTGTAGCTGGTCGGCACCAGACCTGAACACAACGACTAAGGAATGCGAAAGCGGATTTCTGGCTACTCGAGTCCGAAATATCTTCTGCCAATCGACTCATGCTGATCAACAGGGGTTCGAAAGTGGCTTTGTTGCCTACACAAGTTTAAGACCAACCAACAACAGTCACACGGAGACTTACGATCAGAGATAAAAATGTCATGAAGATCGGAGGACATGATGTTGGTCAACAACGTCAGATAGGCACGCTTAGTTTCCGCATGTTCGACACTGTCGTCAGTGCCTGTAACGGGCTGATTGAGAAGCTGGGTGATGTGAGCGCTTAGAGGTCCAATGAGCTCGTCCAGAACATTGAAAAGCTCGCTCTGTTGGCATAAAGTCAGGTATGAACGCACAAGTTAGCACAACCTTCACCTGAAGCTTGTGAATCAGCAACCCAATGAAGTTCATGAAATCGACGAGCTCAGAGGGTTCGAACTGCGCAAGGAGGTTCGCCATCAGAGGCGGGATCAAGTGAGTGACACTGGATCCCGTCGTGGCAATGATTCGCGCAAACGCATGTCGTGTCTGCAGATGATCAGCCTGGGATGTGTCAAGAACAAAACTAACTTACTGCATCGCGGACGTCCTTGAAAATGTTCATGGCCTCCAGACATGATAAAATAGCCTGCGCAACCTGCCGAAACACCTCTAACGATGGAAGACAATATCCCTCCGGCACTGGAGAAGGGTAATCTGGAAATCCTTTCGCAACATTTCCGAGCGCCATGATACTGTGGTGAATGTGAAGGATTGGAATGGGATCTTTCCCCCCTTTTGCCGCTGTCAAATTTGAAGAAAGCTCATCTAGTAGCGGTGTCACGATCGAGAGTAACATGCTCGCTTGCTGATCAGGAGATTTTGACACCAAGGATATGAGTGTGCCCAAAGTCTCAAACAGATAGAGCTGCGAGTCGAACAATCCAGGATTTTTTATCGCCTCCGCTAAGAGATCGTCATCGGGACTATCAAGAGTCGGTAGGTCTACTCGAATCGTCAGCAGGTCCCTGATGCCCTGCACGAGGTTGACTGCGAGTTCCTCGGAAATGTCATTTCTGCTTTCTTTGATGAACCGGTGGAAAAGATAATATGTCCGCGATCGAACTGTGCTGTCTGGATTGTGGAGTCCTCTAAACCATGTATATCAGTAGTGCAACACAGTCGTATGTCGCTTCGTGCCTACCGAGCATCAACAATGGCCTCGAGTGTCAACATAATACACTCTTTGCGGATCTTAAAGAAATCTCCATAACGGGCCACGGTTTCAAAGAACTGCATGGCAACTAAGCGGTGAGGGAACGCAGATATACCACTCTGCACCAGAGCCAGTAACATCTCCCCATGAGGGGTCAACGGGTATTCAGAATAATCTACTTCACGACGTTTCTCTTTTGGCACGAGGGGAGCGACGCAAAAGGCCGCGCGGCCCTTTCCTCCAGCTGTAAAATTGAGTCAGGAGACGAGGCTTTAGTCACAGTAAGATATTCCCTACTTTTCACGATCTCGCCAAAGATGTACACAAGATAAACCGCCAGTTCAGCGTCATTCCAATTCAGCGACATCCCGCTGCGATAGGCGGACAATGTTTGCAAAGACAATGTTCTGACTGCATTAGTAACAAGGTCTTGGTCAATTGTGAACACGGCGTCCATCGACAATTTGAGATCCTGCAAAGAAAGTGAGCAGACTAGAAACTGCAAATAACATCGAAGCAACCTTGCGGAGGGTTTCAAATGCACTAAAATCATCATCGTCCAAGTCGCTAGGATCTTCTTCGTCATCCCACTTCATCTTCTGCATAATGACTTGGAGCAAAGACACGAGAAATGATCGTTTCGATTCTTCAAGCGGATCCGTGGATACTTTCCGGGAGCGCTTGTACTAAAATAGCGATCAGTCATGCAGCAGGGTCCATCAAAGTAAATAGTAACTCACGCTTGCAAGGATGGTCTGCAGCAAGGGAAATACTGTCGAGCACGTGTCATCATATTTATCTGACATAAATCGCAACATGACGGGTAAAATCTGTTCCAACAGACGCGTAGCATCTGTGGCAACCTCAGGTTTTTCACATTCCTGTACGAAATCATTAGTCCGCCGTTGTGCCAATAGTTCCGGATACAACTTACCACCTCGGTCAATTTTGACAGCTCAAGGCCCAAGACATTCAGCAGGCGGCCGAGGGCCTCTCGGTAAGACTCTTCCCCTTCATCTTCATTGGATCCTCGCGCAACTTGTTCCGCGCGTGTTTTCGATTCGAGCGCGTCAATAACTTGACCGAGGGCCAATACTTTGATGAGCTGCAGCTTGTCTTCCGGTTCCTTAAGACCCTTTGCTATAATGCGTAGCAATGCCGTTGAGGTTGCAAGGCGAATAGCAAGATTGGGGTCAGGGAGCAGTGAAAACAAGAGAGGTATAGTTATGGGTGTGATAGTTAAATTGATATCAATCCAACCTTTCACTATCGTCAAAACAAAGTCTGATGGCCACAATTGATCACATACCTGCATACGAACCAAACGTCCTAATGCCCCAATCAACTATCTCTAGAGCCTCGGAAAGCTCGGGTGAGGATGTTGTCGTTTTTCTGAGCGCCGCCAACCGTTCCGTCCCATCAACAATGATCGTCAATACCGCTTCATTGATCAATGGCGCATCTCGCTCTCGGACTGCGTCTCTGACGCGAGAGTCTCGCGTATGCCGAACAGGGTTGAATGTCCTCGCAGACTTGATTGTTTGGTCTGCGACTTCACCGGAGATCTCTGATATGAGGTGGAAAAGGAGGAGTGAAACGTGGCGATTGAATTGTGGTTGGGATGGAGACTCGGGGAGACGGATGAGAGAGAAAAGATCGGTGAAGAATGTTGGCCACTGTTCGACGTATGTGCATAGGAAGAATAATGTGAGTGTGTACGAGAACTTGTTGCGAAGATCTGCAAGCCATTGTGAATGATTCTGAAAGGATCGAGGTATGACGAGCTCATACATGATGCATTAGATTCAGCCGAGCCATAGACATATTCAGATTGTATATAAGATATCAGGGATTGTTGCAGAGTACGAAATGAGTCTTCATCAAGAGGTTCGAACCTGTAATATGAGCGATAAATCAGAGTCATTCCAACTGCATTATATGAAAATAAAGGCGGGTTGTCATGTGTAATATTCTCAACGCGGTCTTTCCTACGAATGAGACCAAAAGCACTTACCGATTGTCAAAGAATTCATCTAGCAAGCGTAAAGAATAGAACCTGACTGATTCGGGGTATTTATGGCCCTCCGACGTCATGCCCGTGAACGCTGTCAAGGCCAGTCGCCACGTTTCGTTCGCATTTTGGCGGAGGTTGGATAGGTACTCAAAGGCCTGCGGGTGGAGATGACTTTGCGAGGGTTCAGACGCAATGCAAATTGCCTCCACATAATGGTGAATTTCTTCTTCCATTGCTGTAGCTGAATTGTCTAGCAGACACGGCACGTCCCCGGGTGCTCGCGGTCAATTGGTTTTGAACACGAGGAGAGTCGATGAAAGCCAGAGATTTTGGAAGATGAGCAGGGGTCGTCAGCAAAACTGTCAAAAGCAAACGTCACAAGCCGTGCCAATGCTCGCAAGGTGACTCTTGTAACTGATCACGATTGCAGTGGCGGTGTAAATTTATGGCTTTCAACGCATCACGTGGCTTACATACAGACAAGCTTCTCGTCATCTGCACAGGGGTAAATTGGTAAGTTGCATGTAAGTAACTGAACTATTTTTGACGGTAATGGACACAATAAAAGAGTGGAAGGCATTTGTTAACAATACAGAGGTATTGTAGCATGGTATCCGCGTCTTCCCTTCTAATTCAATCGGTGAATTGAATGGTCATGATATCTCTGCGTGTTGTGACCCCCGGAATCGACCCATTCTCGGGGTTGAGTTTCCAGCACAATCCTACAGGGTGCTGAAGGAGGCGCGCCATCCTGTAAACGAGTTGAGATGTTGTAGACGCTAACCGATCTGCGTACACTTGATGTTTATAAAGCGGGGGAAGAGCGAGCACCGAACTTATTCGTAATCATCGATGCTCGAGCCAAGTGCAATTGTGATTTCTATCCCGAAAGGCATGATGGAATTCGATGGGACCACGGAATTGTAATTGAAAGGTGATCATAGCATGAATGATAGCTCACGACCGTCGTCCGCGAGTTCGCCCTGAAAAGTTATCAAACCTTTCCGCCTGGGAAGTATTAAAAAATCGAGGGTGTTCACTTTATTAGAAAGGATGACTGTCTCCCTTCGTCCATGAGTAAGGGAGACTAGGGTGCCCACGATGATTGCGCGACGACAAACCCCTAGCAGATTCAACGGCAAGTCAACGTGGATCATCGACTGATCTGTGGCAGGCATACTAGTCTGCGGATCCTAGTATAGTATGAGACCACGACACGTCTACGTGTTTGGCATGCGTGTTCAACGTGTGGCTACTGAGATCTGAGACTTCATAAGTTGCGTACGACTCACTTGTGAGTCAAAGAGATAATGTCCTCTATGATCGCAGCCACTACGTCCTCGGCAGTTATCAGTAGAACCGGTTCGTGATGGGGTCCTCAAAGCTTGTTTCTGCCTCCAAGCAGTATCAAAGAGGGGATTTTCGGGTTTTCAGTGCTACATAGCCTCATGATATCAGTCTTGGTAATTTAAAAGACCGCAGCCATGCTGCGTGAGAGTGGCCTGCCTACTTCACCCAAATTTAGCCAATCAGGCGTGCAAGCGGCAATAAAAAGCCCTCCGCCCCTTTCAATTGAACGATCACCATGAATCCTGTACAACCCCAACACTCGCCTGCTCGTACACATGAAACCACTGACAATTCTACACTTTCTGAAGTAGAAAGCCTATCTGACTCTGAGTGGCTCGATGTCGCCAGTGGCCGTGAGTCTGATAGTGACTCGATCTGCTCGTCCAGGGGCACAGATCAAGGACGCACATCTTCACGGTCGCGGTCAAGACGCTCCTCATTTAGCTACGGAAGCTCCAGAGAGGGAGACGTCGATGCCTGGGAAGGCTTAATTGAAGACAGTGCTGACGAGGGGCTAGTACCCGATACCGTCCGTCTGTCCGGCTCTCCACTCACCTCCAACCGAGGCCACTTTACTACTCCAACTGATGAAGATGTCGGTGATGTTACAGAAGAGCAGCGTGTTAAAGAGGGTCTTGATCAGAGTATGATCAGTACTCTGAGCTCCTCTCGTTCAAGCTCGGTTCACGCATCGACTGTGATTACTTCGTCGCGCGATTTGCGCCTATCCTTCCCAGATCCCATTTTCAGCTCCCGTGAAGAGCTTTCCAGCACTTCATGCGAGGACATATCATCGCTTCCCTCTGGTGCCATATTCTCTGGCCCGGACCCCGATGTCACTGTGCATATCACGGACCCGGGAGCACCGAATCTGTCTCACGTGCTCGGGAGCTCCTCAGCACCCATAACAATTGATGATGCAGTGTCCGCCTTACTTGACTCTGATCTGATTGTTTCACTCTATGGGTTTCATTATCCGCACAAATGGTCATTTGTGTCCACACTTCTCGAGAAGGCTGTTCGTGGTGCTCGTCTCACCATTGCCACACCTCTTGAGGAGATGGACGGTGCTGTCCGACAACTCCACATCGAGGGTAGAATGGACAGGAGCCTGTTTTACCCTCGCATCATCACAGTGATCGACCGGACTCAAGGTGACAGGGAAGATGTAGGTCTGATTCACCTCTTCACCGCAAAATTAATTGCAACGCCCTGCAGCCATTAGCCGATTTTTCCACAGGTCACCCAAGCTTGGCTATTGTTTTCCTTCCATTCTCACCTCTGCAACTCCCAGAGCATGCAGCGTATCTTCCTGTCCTTGTTCCCGCCCCTTGCGCCATAGACAGCTTCCAGTCTGAAGATGCAATTCGCAATTCTGCGCAGGAGGCGTGGAACCTCTTTAATGTACCCAGTGACAGGGTCCTTCGGCTTAGCGATACTGCTCCATTCGTTATGAATGCTGATGTGATTGAAAGTCTTCCTCCATATCGAGCATATCGTGCCTTTGATCGCCTCTCTCGTGGTAGGAAGAAATCGGTCAAGCTCTCAACCAATTCGCCGCATGCTCTTACAATGTAAGTCCTGCTGTCATTGACCGCTGATGTCACTCAACGTTTCTGCTTCTTGGATTCAAGATTTACCATGGTGTCGCTTGTGATTGGCGTTATGGTAGGATCCACATTCCGAGGTACTGCACCCGCAGTCACCCCGACCCCTATCACCACTGCCGTGGCGTCGGCCGCTTCAACACCATTCCTTTGGGCACTCCTCCAACCTGTCATTAACCGCTCGCACGAATCGATTCCAGCAAAGACCGAGTCGACAGCAATATCGATCCACTCTTCTCTGAAAGATCTCGCTCTGTCAGTATTCAACCCAGATTCCACATCGGTTTCTATCTCCCAGGAGACCTCTACATCTGGGTTCCACAGCGCGTCTTCCTTTTCGGAGATGCTAAAGCTTTCCAAGGATGTCATCCTTCGTCCGACTTCTTCCCTCATGTCTCTTGAAGGAAGCACCAAGTCACTATCTGTCGTTCCTAGTATGACATCTTCAAAGCCTCTTGTGGCAGAGGCAGTGCCAACCCCGTCTTCGTCCGCACTCGCGTCATCTACTCTCGGCCTGAGCTTCCTGCAGGACTATCTTCCCAAATTCGTGGACACACATGCGCCTGCTGTCCTTGCTGCTGCCAACGCTGACATGCAAGATATCATCGATGCTCTCGATTCCCTCGTCCAAGCTATTTCCCGACAAGCTCACGTTATGATTGCACAAACTAATGCCCTTATCCAATACTCGACAGTGCAGTTTGAGCAAAGAGCTCCGGAACTTGAGGCCATCATGGATGTTTTTAATGTCCGTAATGAGCGTGCGCAGCGTCGTGCAAAGGAGCTCAAGGATAACGGGGCGAAATGGCTCCATGAAGCTGGGGAGGCTCTCGCGAACCGTGCTTCACGTGCCAGAGGGAAAGCCAAGGAGGTCACGGAGGACATGGAGCAGATCTGGGCTGAGTCGAGGGAGAAATGGGAGATGTATAAGATGCGTGGCGCACAGATGCGCTCGGCGAGGAGGAGGGGTTGTAATATGGCGAAGAATTGTAGGGGGGCTCGTTCGAAGAAGTGCACTGGCGGGTGGTTAACACATGATCACTACTATTGAAAGCGTATTATGTCGCTGATTTCATTTACTCTATGGTATGTTGTATGACGTGTACATTATGTATGAAGATTGATGTATGGTTGAATAACGACTGGTCGTATTGGTTCATTGCATCAACACTGTAGGCCAGAAGATGAACTATTTGCGAAGGGTTAAAGATGGCGACCAAGACTGAAAATATGAGTGGAAGTAAGTTTCTCTCAAGAGCAGCTCAAGATCCTAGACTGGTTACTCCTATCACGGAATGTTCTAAAAGTTGCTTCCGAGGCGCAGCACTGAAGATCGAGCGCTTCTTGCCCAAAGGTTATCTCCATCATTACGAAGCACAATCTGCCATAGTAGGGCAATTCTAGCAATTTCCAACATACCTAAATCGATAATTCTCTGAAACATTGCTTGGATAAACTGGCAACCAAGTGGAGTCTAGATCTAGACAAAACTACGATCTATCCTTCCAGCACTTTACTTCAACATAAACCAATGTTTTATGGATTTACAGACCACTTGCCTTTCAAAAGCCCAAAGTATGATACTGACCCTCTCTTTTTTTGGTCAGCTAGCGTTGATAAAGCATCCACAACTGGTCCGGTGATTTGCTAAAACGCCAACTTTCATAACGATTCCGGGATGCTGTGAGAACATTCCGAGGAGAAATAAATTAGCCACGCCTTTGGCAGCAAGGAGTATGCTTTCGTCTGTGCATGCAGTCCTGTCTCAGATAACGTACCTAGGAGCACTGCATGATCACAACACCGGATTCGAACAGTGGCAATTTGCGAGATATGTCAGTGATATTGTGTATCGCGGTAGTAATGATCTCCCAAGACCTGGCAAAGAGGTTCAATAAAATCTCTGCATGGAACTTGAAACCATACCAGTGTCCGGTACTGCACTGGTGGCTAGTATTAGCCTCGTCAGGCGATGTTCTAGTGACATCTCGTAGTCATATAGCTGTATTGCTTATGGTATCAGCGCACCGAAAAGGACTCTTCTAACTTACATAGACTTACGTGACAGTAGTTATCGAACATGCGTATGCCCGGATTGAACCCGACCCCGGAGCTCAACCGTATGTGAGTAAATAATTATCACGTGACATTATTTCATTCACATTAATTACTTGGCAGGGAACCTGGGTTAGCCCTGTGCGGCAGGGTAAGACTTACTGTTATTATCTTCGAACTTGACTTTTGTTTTGTCTATAGGTTATTAATCTCTTGTAGCTTGTTGGAACTCAATCAACCACTTAACGTGTTCGGCGATTACATTTCTTATGCATAATCAACGACGCCATCCATATGTTACGATCCCTCCTGGAGCGAGCCCTCTACCCAACCCTACTAGCCCACTGCAAGCATACCCATACGAATTTGAACATCATGCGCCATCTGGAGACCTTTTGAATCCATGGGATCACACACCTACAGTTCGACATCCCAATGGCAGACCAGGTGAACTTCGATCGCGCAGTCGTACTCGAAGTGCATACGAGCCCGTACCACCCACCATCTCTTTTCCTGAACCGGAGCTACATCGATTTGCTTCTCAAAGAACGACCCTTCACCCACATTCACCCCGCCACCGTCCCAGCAAGTCCGATGACGGTCATGGCTCTCTACCCCCGAGTAGAGACTATGTGGATAGTGCCTCCTTTACTTCGGTAACACCAGATTCTGCTTCATCCATGCATTACCTTCCGGAGGACGATGTACGGTGTGAAGTATAAAGCTGACGATGACGTATTCTGATGACCTCTACAGTGGGAAGCACCAGTAAATCAACTGACTAGGGAACTGTCCAATGTTTCGTGGGTATCATGGTGGTTTGTTTAATGCGATAGTCATTGACAAGACACAGCCTTCATTCTGAAGAGGGATTAAGACGATTCCAAGCTGGTCGATTAGCAGAGAAGGATGAAGAATGGCACCGGCTAGTTCCTCATGAAGCCCAGGAAGCACTTGGCAAAAAAGAAGTGGAGCGGCAATCAGTGTTGTTCGAGCTGTTCAAGTCGGAAAGGGACTATGTGGAAGATCTTAAACTTGTCACAGAGGTGATTTCCACCGCTATACAATCGGATTTAGTTAATATTCTGCTGCAGGTTTTCATCGAGCCTTTAAAGTTCGCCAACCCTCCTGTCATTGCTCCCGACAAGTTACGTCCCTTTGTTCTTGAAGTATTTTGGAATTTGGGTCAGATCACTGTGCACCATGAACATATGCTGGCCGCACTCTTTGAACGCCAATTGGATCAGCATCCGCTGGTACAGAGCGTGACTGACATTATACTTGAAAGTGAGCTGACAAGTAAAATACTCAACAGCTCACATTCAACACCTTTTAGCTTGCTTTCAGTTCCAGTCGGATTACGAGTCCTACATTAAACACTATCCACTCGCAGAAGAGCGGCACCGCACTGAACTCAGCCGCAATAAAAGCTATCAAGTGTTCATGCAAAAATGTTCTCAAGACCCTCGGGTGCGCAAGCGCGACATGATCACCTTCCTTTCCAGACCGGTGACTCGCCTCCCGCGCCTCCATTTGATCCTCGAGCACATTCAGAAGATCACGGAACCAGGCCATCCGGATCTTGAAGACCTGCCACTTCTCCTAAGCATCTTGAGCGACTTTCTGAAGAGTACACAACCTGGTATTGCAGCTGCAGAGAACAGAGTAAAATATTGGAATGTCTGTGAAAGCTTGACGATGCCCAAGGGAGAAATAATTGTGCGCTCCGTGGGCGTCATTTCGTTCTTTGGCTGATCGAGTGCAGGATTTGGATTGGTATAACGAAAGTCGGTCACTGGTGTACTCTGGCCCTGTAGCCCGAAGGTCCAAGTCCGAAATGGATTGGCACCCGTGGACTGATCTATTCGTTGCCTTACTCGACAACTATCGTAAGTTTTGTGTTTGCCTCTTGCTCGACTTGAAGTCACTGATTCATCGCAGTGTTGCTCACTAAAGAGGAGAGAGGAACGGGAGGAATCCTCAAGCGCTACATTTCCTCTAGAGTAAAGCCATTCAACCGCTTTTCGCTGATCTCATTCAAACTCATTGCCTGTATTTTTACAGCCTATACCCTTAGAATATCTCAGACTAGGAAGCTTCGAAGGACAGCCCGAGAGTAGGAAGGAACGGTCTGAAGAAGGAGGGATCCTGGACAACTTGCGCGCACAATACAAACCCATCTATCCATTCACGATTTATCACTCCGCAGACAAATTGACGCGGCGGTATACTCTGTACGCGCCGACCGAGTCTGCGAGAGAGAAGTGGCGGGATGCTCTTGTCGAGGCCAAGGGAATAGACGACGTGCGCCGAGATGCAAACAAGGTCTGTACATCCGTATCTACATGTCGGCACGCTTTTATTCAACTGATCAGTGGTTTGCACCGCAACTCGTTGATGATGGCTCCTTCCGATCACCAGGAGCTCACACTCCCCGCGGCTTTGGATCTAAAGCGTCAGGGAGGGTCGCCAACGCCGTGTCTTTTAGTACGCAGCATATTACCATCTCCCCCCTCTAATATTGCTTATAATTGATGCTCCATTTAGCTGCTGCTGGCGGGAAGAGGCTCATGGCGGTCGGCTGCGCAACTGGAATCTATGTTGGCTCAAGGGGCGATATCAGTATGAAATATTCACACGCTAATCTTGCTCCATCGCTGACGTTCACCTTCAGACTTCCGCAAGATACTGTCGTATGGCAATCCCTCCTCCATCATAGTTTTACAAGATTTTAATAAGTTCATCGTACATCATGAGAGCTATCTGCTCGCCTATTCCTTGGATATTCTCGCCAGAGTCGCAATGTACCAGGCCCCTGCAAGTAGCTTAGATGCTTCGATGGAGAAAATCGCAGGGGGAGATGGGACCGTCTTATTCTGTAGTGCAGGACGAATCAAACAGCGAATGATCGGTAAGATTTGACCCGACTCGTATGGCACTTTGACTTACATCCCTTACCAGTTGTTTATGCTCTCAAATCATTCTTTCAAATCACAGTGCATGCATTGGAGGCCTGCAACCTTTCTGAGCTTCGACGAACCCCATCACGAGGATCCCAGGTTACCATATCATCGTTTAGACCGTTCGGCGAAGTGAGTGGACATTCCTATCGCCTCTTCATATACTCAACGCTGTGAATCAGCCTCTGTATGTACCAAAGGATGCCTACTCCGTTACACCACTAGCCAAGACAGTCGCTATAACTACTGAGAAGGGCATCGTGATCGCCGATCCGACCAAGTATGTTGCTCATCACTCGTCCTCTGTATCCTACTTATGTAACATTGCAGCACGACCAGGCAGATGATCTCGGTTGTCCCGGATTTCAGCGGAGCAGCCTCCAACACAGACATGGGCGACCTGAAGACTCGCTGCGAGGATGCTAAGCCCCTCGGCTTGATCCGGGCCGAATCAGGCGAAATATTGGTCGTTTATGACAGTAAATCTTTTCCAATTTCCATTCAAATTATGACTATAATTCATCGTACCTCCACTATAGCTCTCGGATGCTACATCACGAAGCACGGCGTTCCCTCCCGGAAAAGTGGATATATTCGCTGGGAGACGAAAGCTATGACATTCGCCCATCGGGGGTCCCATGTGCTGCTGTTCTCCTCTGAATTCATTGAAATTCGGAGCCTCTCTACCGGCAGACTTGATCAAGTCATTGAAGGGAGCGACATTCGTTTATTGGTACACACGAACCTGAAGTCTCACTCGGCCGATGATACGCTACTCGTGGCGATGCGTGGGACCAAGGACGACAAAGATGGCGTCAGCGACAAGATAATAGAACTAGTTCAAACTGCAGAATTCAGTTCCATGCAGACACCGATGGGATCCACGCCAGTGGAAGGTATGTGGGATGAGTGGGACATGTAAGCAGTCGGTGTACCGGTGGAAGATAATGTATAAGTTATGATACATAATGGTGTTTCGTTAGGTGTACTATTTACATGGCCATGTATCTATAAATCACTACTGAAGCATTTGCTTCGTATAACCATCCTCCCAGTAGGGAGGGGATAATTCAGGAAAGGTAGTGGGGAAGGACTATGCGATATCAGCGAGTTCTAATCACGCCGGCTCTAATGGAAGGTCACCGGGGACGGACATCGGTAGCTGACCTATCATTGCCTTTATGTACCGCATGCGGAGGCAATAAGAAATCGCAATCATCGTAGGAAAGAAACAAGATACGATGATAGAAATGGCCGCTGCTGGCGATTTTACCGCAAACGCCAACTCCACTGACGTTACGGCGAAAATTCCAACTGCTGGGATTGCATGCAAGATTCCAAAAATTACTGTCCCGAGCTGCTGTGGTTTTAGGTGCTTGTGCATGGACGAATGACTCAGAAAATGCCTTACATGAGAAACACCCGCGCTAGCAGTGATGTCCAGACTGATGGTATATAGTATCAGCGTGAGGGTAGCCACTACAAGACCTCCGGATCCTGACATTGACTGAAGGCTACAATAATAGCAGATCGTTGGTTAAATGTCAGGCCTGTCAAGAATAATCCGAACAGAATTGAACTGACGTTAGAAACGCCATGAGCTGCGAGAAAGAAGTCGGGTAAGGAACTGCGACTTTTAATAATGTGAACACTCACTAGACTCAAGGAAGTCCTCCTGCAGTCTTGCAAGTCTCTGGCAAGCGAAGGAGATATAAGTTGGGTAGTAGAAAGCATCGTAGTCTGAGATGATGCAACAGTTTTGTCCTGGAATGCCATCGTGCAGAGGATAAAGAAATGTATGGACGAATCATATATTTGCAACACTCTTATACAAACGTGATAAGCTTCCACGTCCAGACGCACGGGGATCCGCAGTGTCTCCAAGTCCTGCAGAAGCGTGGGGCCAATCACTGCTGCGGAGGGAACATATTGCAACCCCCATAACAGACCCATAGGTAGCTATGTCCTCATCGATATACATTTTCAAGTGTCCTGCATTTGTGACCCCAGTGACAGAGCGTTAGATGGATACGTACACGTACACGGCAAGGGCCAGGCCTTTTGCATCCCAGATCTAGAACTAGACATGGATTAATAACACAGGAGTTGACATAAGTGTTAAGAATGGCAAAAAGAGAAATATAGTAAAACAAGTTTTGTTGCCGCCCATCGCACCCCCATGAAGAAGCCGCGTTTGCTTATTGAACATAAGCGCTCAATGAGTCTAGACCCTTGGGCAGGAGGCTTGACGGTCCAGGTCAGGGACAGATCTCAAGACGGATGTAGCTTCGTTTACATCCGTCCCTGCACAAAGTTGCTGTACAGAAAGGTGAGTACCAAATGACTTCAGCGGGGTAAATCAGTACCTGTACCGCCACAGTGCACCCTTTCGAAATGATAGATCAGCCTAGGCCACGCTGAAATAGTACATGAAGAACTGACGGTGCTGCAAAGCCTGTGGAAGGCATTGAACACAGGAACTAATGATACATCCGCGATTACAATTCTCAGGCTCCCCGTTCTTTTCTGGTTAGTACATTGGATACAGTACACGCCAGAAGCAAAAACAGGTAGCTTAGCCGGCAACTGGCTCAAAATCCCTCGCGACCGCTCACCGATGGTCTCGACCACGAATGAAAGAGTCCGAGAGCAGTTACGGCATTACGGGCAGCTGGAGAGAGGGGCGGTCCAGACCAACTGTCGACCCTTCGGCAGATCGAATGACACGTGCAAAGAGTTGGATGCTGAGCGCTGAAGCCGTAGTAAGTTCAAGCCTTGACAGTTCTGACATCTTTCTTCAGACATGAGAAGTTAGAGGAGAAGGAGAACCGCGGCTGGGCGTCTCTGAGCACATTTTTTAAAGTCTATACCAGAGGGCTCTCCGTGGTGCTGTCGCATGACTAACTGTAGCCTAGATCATGATGGTCGCGGTCACCTCGGTTCTTGTGCCGTTTAGCAGACAAGCGCCTCAGCGACTTCGGTGAAAGTATACCAGTCACATCATGATTCTTTCTGGACCACATCAGCTAGTTGATTGTAACTAATAAGTGAGTGTAGAAGGCTGCATGCTCACTTACTAAGTCGACAACCAGTGAAGGTGGTACTAGAACAACATTAAAATGCTTCCGAAACCCGCTCCGAATGGCATGTGATTTCATGCATCGTGTCAGGCTCTAGCACTGCCCCGGTCGCACATCATACTCTTTCAAAAATGACCAATCCCCGGATACAATCAATCGGGAGAACGATTTCCAAGCATACCGTTCGTCAGCTCAAGTTTATCATCCCCGGAGCTGCAATCACATATGCATTCAACACCCATCGCGTCTTTCTAGAGTTATTAACCAGACAAGATGTAGAAGGGCAGTGGGGAAGGTGGGTACGATGGACAGATTTTTCAATACATATTCACGGTTGATCAGACTATTTGCCTTTGCTTCCACGGGCTTTGAAGGACTTGTGATCATACTTTTTCTCTACGTCCTCCTTGTACCATGGATACACGGCCTCAAACCAGATGTCAGTTCTTTCCAATATTGTAGTAGCTTCATTAATAATGTCTCAGTACCGGTCTTGGCGAGACTCTGGAATACTCTCTTCTGTTATTCCGATCTTGACTACTGCGATCTTGGCTGGCTGGTCACTTCTGTCCTTTACCCTTGGGAGGTGGTCTAGTTTGGGATACATAAAAGGATTGGTAGGGGGTAAGCTCTTCTGTCCGATGATAATCATGATCTCAGTTTTGCATTTCAGCATCAGGCTTGTATGCACTCACGTTTGGACTATTAGGCCTTCTTCCCGCCCCAAAGGTTCACCGCTCATGACTGAGCTGCCTGACAGTCCAAACGTTCAGGCCTCAGGCACTACGTACGCTACAGCATTCCTTCGCGACGAATCAATCATTCACATGGACATGTTGTGTTACTAATTTATGTACTGTGTGTGTAACGTACCTTGGGGTATTTTGAATGAGGTGACATGCGCGGTCGGAATTCCGTGGAATTCGATCATCAGAGAAATCTGTTCTCGCCAAATATCATCTTTTATACTGTAAACAATTTGAGTTGTACATACAAACCCATGGATGCCCGCAAATCCAGCTTAACGTGAATGGTCCATATGGACAACGCTGTGACTTTCAGCCAGCGAGGAGTCATAGTATATTTGTTCCAACTATTTTGTGCGTTCTAATCTTACAACTAGGGGTCGGCGCGGACCTTGCTCCGCTCATTCGGTGTGATGCGGGGCGACTGTTATCTTATCAAGCTTTTCTGTTTGGTGCTGCGTTCATTTTGCTTTTGCTGTACAATTCTCCTGCTATCTGGGCTTCCAATAAGATGGCTGAGCCCTAGTGCTTCAGGGAGCAATATTTCCCAACCGTATGATATAAACTTTCAAAGCTGTGAACTCGAATGTCATTTTCATGTTTTCATTTACGAGACTGCCGAGAGTGGTGAGCTTGAGCTTTGATCTTCTGTTGATCTGATTCTAGCGTTGTTTACTTGTTTAGCTACGTCTCAGGACATCAGACGTTCAACGTACGTAGTATCTGAACTGCAGCCGGAAAAAAAAAACTTGGTGTGATTCTAGTGGCAGTTCCTAGTTTGAAGGCTATGTTGTATCCTGGTATGGACTCATGTATTTGTTATTGTGGTTGAATCAACTTTAACATTTGAACATGACCTTCCGGAGCAAGGTGACAATTATTTTTGCATCATATGGCTAGGCCTTGCAAGGCTTTCTCATGGAAAGCGACGTTGATACTGTGATTCTTGAGCGAGCCGGCAATCGGATATTCAGACATACACGGGCTGCTTTTATAAGGGCGCGTTGATACATAACTTCGATGACACGCACCCTATTTCCAAACCTACCTCAATCAACAGCTCGCCATGTCTCCCAATACCTTTAGCCAGATCGTCCTTCGCGAACGCCCCGTCGCAGACATTCTCCCAGATACGTTCGAGTCCAAGACGAAGGAATTGGGCGAGCTTCATGTTGGCAAGAGTCAAGCTCTAGTCCAAGTCACGTATCTTTCACTGGACCCTGCCATGCGTGGGTGGATCAAAGACGAGCGAAGCTACCTCCCTCCAGTGAAAATTGGTGAGGTGATGCGCGCGGGCGGGCTTGGTGTCGTAGTGGGCGTGGGCGAGGGGAGCAAGTTCCAGAAAGGAGACCTGGTTTTTGGAATGTTTGGTGCGTCTGCGTGAACGCTTCTTTTCTCCTACCCTCATCCTCATGATATGCGCAGGATGGACAGAGTATGCAGTTGTGGATGACAAGTCAATACAGAAGATCTCGTAAGATTTCCTTCTGCCAGGTCGGTATTTTGGTCTTTATACCATGAACCACAGGCCGCCTCCGGGATCGACGTCCATGGACTTTTTGAACGCTTTGGGCATACCAGGTTTGACTTCTCACCTTATATATGTGCTAGCTTGTCTGACGTTCACTAACAGGCATGACTGCATACTTTGTCCGTTCCGCTGCTACCGCCATGTCGCAGCGTACTGATAATGTTACAGGGCCTTCACGACGTCGGTCAGCTGAAAGCCGGTGAAACACTAGTCGTATCCGGTGCTGCTGGTGCAGTCGGTGCCCTCGTCTGCCAGCTCGGAAAGCGGGCCGGCGCACGTGTGGTTGGCATCGCAGGTACAGCAGACAAATGTGCCTGGCTCGAGGACGACCTGGGCATAGACAAAGCGCTCAACTACAAGAGCCCTACTTTCCGTGAGGACTTCGCGAAGGCTGTTGGGTATTTGGACGTGTACTTTGACAACGTTGGAGGCGAGATACTTGATTTAGCACTCTCGAGGCTGAATCAAAATGCAAGGATTGTTTTGTGTGGTCCGCAACATCATTTCTAAAGCTGCAAGGACTTGTACTGACATGCAATTGCAGGAGGTATATCCGCTTATAGTGAGTGTTTTCATGAAATCTACATGTTTGGAGGCTCACTATCTGTGTGCTAGACGATCCACAACCCAAAGGTCTTACGGGGTATCTGACGCTGATCACGCAACGCGCCAAGGTGCAAGGTTTCATCGTGTATGTGCGAGTGGGTACCATATGGTAGCACATTACTGACTTCCTTCATAGTTTCGATTATGCCGAGCAGTATCCGGTAGCCGTCAAGGAGATAGCAACCGGACTTGCTGATGGATCGATCAAAAGCAAGTTCCATATCGTCGAAGGCCTCGGGAATGCTCCGAGTGCACTGCCTATGCTCTTCTCTGGGGCGAATGTAGGAAAGCTGTACGTTTCTTCGGTTTTTTGCTCGGTATGCACTAAAGGCTGATACGGCGAGATAGAGTTGTTAAAGTTTCGAATGAGGCTCCGAAGATGTAGACTTTCGGGATTCCTCCTCGTTCGAGACCCTGTTTTGCATCTTGCGCTCAGCAACTTTGGTACACAGAGGTGAACCAAACCATTCGTAGAACCGGCTAACTTTATTAGTATTTGTTGTAGTCTATGGTATCTGGCATGCTGGTACTACCACTCCCAATTGCAGTTTTCCTGCCACTGCTCGCTACGGTGCATCGTTGATAAAATCATACAATGTCACTTGGCTCAACAAATTCTAGATATGCCAGCATGTGGTAACTTGATGAGTACGCACTGGGGCACGAACTTGCTGACAGGCGCGGGTTTCAGCAGTTTCATCGCATGCCCGATCGTGCACTGCGTGCTGCACCTGCATAGGTATCTCTGAAAACGAACCCCCGGCCCCTCAGACCTTTCACGGTGAACATCTTAGGTTAGGCGGTGTATGTTGAATACTATTGAATATTGGGATGCTTGGCTAAGACTTCGAAATTGATCATTGGTCATACAAAACGAGGATATCATCGTGTACGTCTTATAAATTAATACGTACGAGCGGTGTTTCCCCGGAGCTTCGTTCATAGATACTAAACATGGTTTCTGGCCGCTTTCACTGTTTCGATCCGACCGTCTCGCACTTTTCCCTCCACGACTGACTCGAATGATTCCGATTCATCGCATCGTGGGTTGAGCCCTTCGAGGTACCCGTAGGGTGCGAGTTTGTTGTCCTCGCAGTACTGTTTGTGTGCTTGGAGGAAATGAATGTGGTGCGATGTAAGCGCTGCAGCAGGACAGGCCGTCAGCACTGTGTGATAAGTGAAGAGAGGTCACCTACTCCGCGTTGCAGATCCTAAGAACAGCTCATACACCAGAGCGGCGAGAACCGTGGCTGGGATATTCGTCAGCGCAGCGACGGCTGCATATGTCCCTCCTGAGGCTGCGGATCCCCAGATGGTCATGGCCATGAAGCGTCCGCCGAGGTCACGGGCAGTGTTGGCGGCGACTGGACCGGAAAGTCAGATCAAGAAAAAATGAGGAGATTTGGTGTGGGGCTTACTTGCGGTAGGCGAGAACCCCCAGACTGCAACGGCGCTTAGGAGAGCGTTAATTTTGACAGAGGACATGAAAATGATGCGATGATACGTACTATGCCATCCCGACGAGCCAAGGTGCGGCTGCAGGTGGGACCATCTGGTTCGTGGGGTCAAGAGTACCCCAAATGACTAGACCGATGAGGAAGTCCTACGAAATGATAGTTAGATAGGATCCGTACTCGGCTCACAGTTGGATATAAATAAGTATACTCACAGTGACGAATTCATTCAAAAACACGCGACCCAGGTTCGTCCCAGGGGCAACGTATAGACCGAACACACCGGCTGGTCCACTGCTGGAGAACATCTTGATGTCGTACACGCCATTTTCTATCAGAACTTTTTCCGCAACCTTCGGAGAGTAAGATCGTGGAATATTGAGCATGTTTCGGTATTCTACATACCACAAGCAAATCTTTCCATTGGACATAGACGATCAAGCAGGTAATGTAGCCGGCCAAAATCTGTGCAAATATATATCTAAGGAATACATCAGCGACGTTGAGGGGGATGGTGAATATCACGAACCTGAATGCTTTGCGCACGGGAAAGTCTCGGAAGATAACAGATGCGATGGTGACGGCTGGATTGAAGTGGCCTCCTGACGTCGCAGCACAAAGCGAGATGGCAAACACGACGCCAATGGCGTAGGCGAAGCCGACCGTATATAACGCTGCGAGATTGTCATAAATGAATTCTTGAACAAAAAGGTAGAGACTTACATCCTAATCCATCGATCCCTGCGAGACTTCCTACAATAAACGCAGCGGTGGCTCCCAGACCTGCATACCAAATAGGGATCGTAAGTGGGGGAGCTGAGGGCTAGTCAAACGAACATACCGCAATAGACATAGAGAAACACCCCCATCTACGCGAGGCATGTCAGTCAGAAGACGTCATGAAAGACAAGAGCAAGGACATACCATTTCTGCAACGACTTCCATGAACCAGTGTACCTCCTTGTGCTTGAGCCTCTCCCAAGAGGTCATCCAGCGAGGCCTTGGGGCAATGTCACTCAGATATATTTTGGAGGGCGTCATAGTTGTAACTTCAGAAGAGCGACCGAAGGTTAGAGAAGAGGGGGAACACTCCAAGGCCTTTTATCGCCAGGGCGAACCCATGGGGTGAAAACCACCGTTCCGGAATCAGAAATTAGAGAAGATGCATTTGCTAGGAATTGCGCCCGATGCAACGCAACGCAATAGGTGTCAATCGATCAACGATCTGACCGAGTTGGACCGTTCGGCTATGAATTTGAACTTGATCGTCATATGCTCGCAGATTCTGCGCAAGCTTGAAGAGCTTCTTGAAGCCTTCTTCCGAAGAGGGCTTCTTGCGAGTTGAGTTGCAACAGACTGGGGTATCGGGATTCACTTGAATTGGCAGTGAGAGGTCACTGCCAGCGTGATTCATGATCAGCACTGACAGCAGCCGTGTCATAGTTTTAAGGTCATGGGGTTCGTGAATGCACTCTTGATGCACCCCGCTGTAATATCTGGATCCGTATACGACAAGAATAGAGTGCAATGATATTATCATTCAAAAAACTTGGGCCTGCTGGCACAGGACGTTTGATAAGGCATCGATGTCGCGCGATTATACCCTTGGCTCACTGCGGATACGCTCATGGGCTGGAACGTGAACCGATGTGAGGACTACATAAAGCAAATTGTCGTCTGACGTGTAACGCTGACTTGGGCTAACAGCAGTATACATACGTGGCAGATATAGATGAAGTTCCGTGTGGCTGCTAAGTTTGCATCACCATGACACTGTGAGATTACTTGACCCAAAAATATTTTGTATAACCTATGACTGACGCTCTAACTACTTAGTCTGCTCAGGAAAACCACGGATGTCCCTGGCCGCGACGAGTCATAATCATGCCATGACTTCCCCAAACGTCTGAACAATCAGATTTGTTCTATGTCCTGGACAAGTATGACCCGCCGGGACAGCTAAAGCCCGTGTAGGCCAATGGCATTCATTATCACCAGACTCGGAGGATGCGTCTCTGAACACAAGCAAAAGTCACTTCTACTACGGTCCTCCACGTGTGTGGTCATGATGACGAACCGGAATGTCATTCGCCCACGTCCGAGGACTCAGTGACCGGTACATTCTCTTCCACAATCCAAGCAGAGATTGTGAAAGCATATTGCCTTAAGCTTGATGTGCCGATCAGTGACGGGTGAGCAGCATATCCACGACTCTCTTTCAGACGTGACCAGCGCATGACTTTATTTTCCAACAGAGCAGTGGCAACCGCCACTCAAAATTCCGTTCGTAGCCCACACAGACCTAGCGTATGCCTGATGATTACAGGAATTTGTTCTACCTATTCCATTCAAGGGCCCAGCGTGTCTATTTCCTATCTCACCGGACCGCTCTTCCTCCTGCGATATGTTCCTCGGCGACAAATATCTTCGGGTACGACGCGGAAACTGCATGACAAGTGACATATCCCATTCCCGTTGGTTTTATGCGCCATGTCGCGTTTGACGTGAGCGCAATCGCGAACAACAACTAGAAGATCACGTTCCTACTCGCGATTTACGTGTTCCTGCACATGTCCACGTTCGTTGTTACTGGCAGGCTGGCACGCTAAAACACACAAGTCTGCAAGTTTTTCCCGGTTACCGGTATCCTCGGTCGGGCTCGTTCTTTTCAAAGTTAAGAAGCACACAAATAGATGATGGAAGCTCTCCTCGCCGAAGTCCTATCTCCCAGGCAAGAGGCCGTACGGCCCGTACCGTCGCTTTCCTTCACATGATTCTAAGAAGCCACATTCTTATTCTGAGTCATCTCTGATTGCAGTTCGCATTTATACGGGAAATGGCATAGCGGCGGTGTACTCTGCTGACAGCTCTTCCTTGTATCATAGAAGAGTGACATGTCATGCGCTGCTTTGGGACTGGGACTCTCTGCCCAACCGTATCTCTCGCTTCCGAACCAACGATTGGCTATTCGTTTGGAAATCCCAGCCGTCAGTTTCTTGTCGACGATTCAATACAAGCAACGTGCATACCACTTTAGCGGGACCCGTGAATTCAAGAACGTCCGTAACCAGCTTCGCGTCTTCTGGGCCATCCTCAGGCCATGAGGCCGATTCGAAGTGTCATTTAAGCAATTCAAGTTCTATATATGCTTGTGCCATTACGGCATGTCTCTTTATCCTGTCTCCAAGCGGTCGCTCGCTTAAGGTGCAACTCTGGTGTCGTAGTTCACTGATCCCTCCTATCAGGAGGTCACTGCATGTTTGATTCACTGATATCCTTGGACGTTTCAACATAGGCTGTATGTCGAGACAGCTATCTCTCCGGGACTTTGGGTGCTCGCTCAGAGCTTGGCCGATGACCAGGAGCTTTAATCTACTGATGTAGATCGCCTCTCCCTGTGGTTCCGTCACACGGTATTCGGCCAGGGATAGCAGTCAGGGAGTACTGTCACATATACCCTAGAGCCCAAGCTGCGGACCCCTCTCATTTTTCAATACCCCTCGGTGTTCGTTGTTTTGGACACCCCCGAGTATCACACGAGACGCCCCACTGGGTAATTTTATTATTCTTGACTGGTGCGATCTCTCCTCTCTGTGGATGTTTCCGAGCTTGCTGAGAATAAACATTTGACACGTCAAAGAAGTGATCGCGTCACGATGGAACAAAATGGTTCCGCTCGGCGAGCCGGAGTGGACTCTGTCTGGTGCAGCGCGTTGTGTGCGAGCTGCCTGCGACTCATCATGGGGACCCCGGGAGTGATATTCAAACTCCGGGTATGCTGTGTTGGAGCCGAGACAGATGATCTTCGAGGAGAAATGAGTGTTTCGAGACGGAAATTGACGGTTGATTGAAGGAATAGAGAAAGCTGTTGTATGGCAGGTTCATTGGAGTGATTTTAAGATTTTGTAGAATTTTAAAAGATTAGGGTATCCGGGGAACGTGATTTCGATATTTCCCGCGGGTGTATTGGGTTTCAAGGATATTGACTCTTGAACTGACTGACGACTCACCGTCGACGCCGTTTCCGACGTTGAAGCCTCTGGCTAGCTTGTTTTTTCTCCGTAGCGCCAGCTTTCAGACAGCAGGCAAATAATCTCTTCTTTCACTTTTCTTTTCTAAACAAAAACAAGCAGAGCTTAAGCTTAGGTTTCAACTCACAGCGGGCAAGCGGCTTTTAGTCGCGTCCTCGTCGTAGCCTATCTGTTTGCTGCATTTCATTACTTTGTTCACTTTATTTCATTGCTTTTCAACGGATTCACAAATGGCAACTAGCACTGCTCGCCAGCCTAAACCAAGAGGGAAGGGAATGGCAGATCCTCCTCGGTAAGTCCTATCACTACAAGCTAATTCATCCGTTGACATTGCTTCATTCAGTCGTCCTGCTTGGCAGACTAATGCAAGGCCCAATTCTACGTTATCACCTACGAACAATTCAGCTCGTCTCCCCCCTTCAGCTAATCAGGGGGGCTTCCCTCCACTAGGTGCTCAGACTAATGGCTCTCGCATTCACGACCCCGCTCAGGACCGTCCTCTCCATATTCTTTCTGGACTCACCGTGTGTTTCCATTCTTCCCGTCCCCCCGCGAATTTGTCCACTAATAGTTATGTTTTTAGGGCACAACTATCACCCTGACCACCAAAACTGCTCAGCGGTATGAGGGTGTCATTTCATCTACGGCTAGTGAGGGTGATACCGCCGGTATCACCCTCAAGGACGTCAAGGAGATTTCAAAGCCTGGCGCACCACTCAAGGAATCATTCTTCATATCCTCCACTAACATCGACACTTGGCAGTCTGGTCCCGCTGACGCTAAGATGCCGGTTCCAAATGGCGACTGTGAGTACATCACATCAACCTTTCGCTCTGCCACAGGAAGCTGATCCCACAACTCTGAATCCTTGATGCTGATCTCCATACTTGCTGTAATAGCTTTCCGAACAGATGCAGATATCAGCAAGAACAAGTTAGTCCGTGAACGGGACCTCCAAGCATGGCAGCCAATTGCAACTGCTGCCGCGAGCTCTCCGCCTCCAGCGGGTACACATCATGAGGGTCTCGGTGATGAAGTTACCTTTGGTCCGGGCTCGGGCGCTAATGTATCTTGGGATCAATTCGCGGCTAATGAACAAATGTTCGGCGTCACGACTACTTTTGACGAGGAGGTTTACACTACTAAGTTGGATCGGACGGCGGCCGATTATAAAGAGAGGGAGCGCAAGGCTCAGCGCATTGCTAGCGAAATATTGAGCGTATGTTTGAGGCGTTTTAGGTTTATTTTAATACTGGCTAATTTTTCTGATAGGGCGCCATAAACAATCCTCATGTAGCAGAGGAAAGGAATTTGAATGTGGACGATAGCGGTGTGAACGAGGAAGACAAGTGCGTCCATCCGGTGTTAGGCCTGCATTTGTCTGATGGCCTTGCTTCTAGATTTGGTGCTGTTGTTCGAGGGCAGAATGCTTACGTTCCGCCAGGCGCTCGCAAGCTACAGACTACTGGACCAGCCTTGGGAACAAACTCCCCTCCAAAAGATGTTCCTAAAGTATCTATCAATGGCCCCGACGGTGCCCCTGTTGCTGCAAAGGACGTGGCGTCTCTTGCTGTCAAGTCCCCTTCTCCTACACCATCAACATCATCGGCTTCTAATAAGGTATGCAACTCCCTCCGATCTTGATCCATTTGTTTCAATTCGAATTGCTGTGCTACGGCGTTTTGCCCTTGATTGGTTGAGACTGATGGATTGCTGACGATCACTTCTTTGCTGTGGTTGATGATAGCCATCGGCAGATCCATTGCCGGCGTTCCGTGACTTTGTGACGAATGAGAGACAGCGCTTGACGCAAAAGAAGCAGGCGCTCGTTAAGAGTGAGATGGACAAACGGAAGGCTGAGTTGCTGAAGTTCAGCCAGACGTTCAAGGTCAGTGTCGCGGTGTTTTCTCTCCATTACTGGTTTCAATTATTGAGCTTCATCTAGTTGAACAAGCCCATCCCGGATGATTTAGTTCCTATTCTTGCCAAGGATGAGGAGAAACAGCGACAGATTCGGGAGAAGGCCTCAGTGGACGCTGCCTCGATCACCGCTCGTGCTATCGGCGTCACCGCTACTCTCAATACGTCCCCCAGCGTGTCTCGCATGCCGACCTCCACGTCTAACAAGATCGTTACTGCCTCTGCCAAGCCTACTCCTGCTCCGCCTGCTATCCCAAAGGCGCCCGTCGCTGGTACCTCCGCTTCTGTCGTCAAACCCATCGCTACGAAGCCCAGTGAACTCGCCAAGAAGAACGCGGTCAACATGTACATACAGCCCATCCCCCCGTTCAAAGGCGCGAAGCGCTCGACCACGCCATTGCCTGGCCCGGCGACCCACACGAACGGCGCCGCCGTGCCCACGTCGCCCACCACCACCGCAAACAGGCTCAACGCGAATGCCTCGTCGTTCAGGCCCAACCCAAAGGCAAATACTTTCTCTCCTGTAATATTGACTGATGGATTTCGAATCCCGTGTTACTAACCGGTCTGCGTGACTAGGGTCCTACATCTCCGATTCCGAGCTCTACGTCAGCCTCCGCGTCACCGAAGGCCAAGCCTGCTGAATCGGTAAATCAATCATCTGACCTGTGGATGATGATTGCGGATTAACCCACCTCCCATAGTCACCTCCCACTCCCAATCCATTCTTTGGCACCAAGATCATGAAGAAAGGAGCTGTTCATATCAAGGACGATTTCAATCCATTCAAGCACAACAAAGTTGTGGAGGCGAATCAGATTAGTGCGTGGTACATTCTCTTGCTGAGGATACAATCTGATGGCTTGCTGCTGCAGCTGCTATCTGGCCTTACAGTGGCAAGCGCTACATGCATATGTTCCCTCCCCTGCAACACCAATCGCCTCAGCAACCCGTCCACATCGCGCCACCCGGTCCGCCACCCGTCTCGCACCCTGTATACGAAGACAGCGGCGAACAACGCGTTTACTACTACCCTTACTACCCTGGGCAGGTGTGCATGTCCCTATTTCCCATGTGGAATCTTTCTCAAATCTCGTTCAGCCCATGATGCCTGGCATGGCTCCTCCACCACCTGGTGCATATGTATCAACACCATTCATGCAACCAATGGCATACCCACCAGGGATGCCACCGAACGGCCAACGTGAGTCTAGGTTCCAAATTCACTCAGACCGTGGCTCATGATACCCCACAGCCATGTATGCTGCATCGCCTATGCCTCAGATGCCTCGTATGTATCCATCTTGATTTCTTTGACTTTCGGCTGACCTTGCTGTCGTAGCGCCACAATACATGCAACCACCGCCTGGCACGTACCCTCCCCCACCCAACGGTGCTGGCCCACGCCCATCTATGCCACCTACCCCCATCCCCTCTCACGCGCACGCATACTACCACCAAAGCCCACAACGTGCGTGCTGACCTAATCTCGGATTTACTGTGATTGACGACTGTTTCTTTCTTGTAGTACAACACGCCGTCCCTTACCCTATGATGATGCCGCCTGCAGGACCGAATGGTCCTCCCCACCCATACGAATCTGGCCCGGCTCCTCCACAGATGGGTGGCGTGGGCCATGCATGATTGAGCGATGGGTAGCATGGTATCCGCATCTTTTCTTCTCGTTATCTGTTGTCCGCTGTCTTCATGCAATTGTGTCATTGTTGTTGTGTTTCATAGCCTAGATGTCCTCTGGGCGCATGTTGTAGCTATCAATCTCTGGCATTAATTGATGGTGTGGACCGAGAATTGAGTATTCGAGGGAGATGTTGTCAGGGTATGTATACAGAACGTGAGCAAATAGCCAAACTATGAACATACGAATCATGGGTGAAGTAAGGTGTTATTTATCCAGTGTACGCTGAAAGCTCGATCTTTTTTAGTAGTCCCTTGAGCGTGTTACTACTCCGGTTGCAGTGGTGCTGCAACCATCCCTCCATTTCATGTCTTATATCACTAAGCTCCTCGCACAGGGGCAACTTGCCATCCGGACGCACGAGGCAAGGATTGAGCAAGAGGTCGAATAACCTCATCCATAAGTCATTCTGCCAGTAGCGCTTGAATGGCGTCGTGACCTTGTAAGGAGATTGCGGGGTGATGGATGATGTTTCGATGTATTTGCCAAACAGCATACAGTAGATGATGCCAGCGAGACCAAAGTAGTCGGTCTGATATGTCCAGGGTCGGTGCTCCCTTAGCTCAAAACAGTCTCGCGCGTCTGTTGGCCAGTCACTAACGAACTGCTGGTTGTGAGGAAAGAGGGACGTGTCGAGTGTCCGCCCGAAATCGATGACCTTGATGCCCTTGTATTTCCAGCCGCCTTCACCCGAGGGCTGGTATATACTAGAGAGAGAAGACGCGCCGCCTGGAACGTCTTCAAGGCGTAGGAGGCAGTTGTCAATCTTGAGATCGCCATGGATGAACCCTGCGCTGTGCATTCCTTCGAGGAAGCGCATGATCTCAATCGTGAAAAACACGACGAGGAGCTCATCAAGACACGCCCCTTGCTGCGAGATGCCAGCAGTGCCAGCACGGTTGACAATGTCGAGCAGGGTGCCTTGCGGGCATAGCTGCATAAGGAGGTGGCTTTCGTCGCGATACGCGTAGAGAGCATACGGTAGGACGAGGGAACGGCGGAGTTGCTCAGGTAGCGTGCGGTGGATTCTGCGTAGGACGTGGAATTCCCATAGGTTTCGAGGCTTCACGACTTTCAGAGCAAGCATTGAAGAACTGTCCTCCTCTTCATCGTCTTCATCCTCGTCCTCGTCATCTTCGGTCTTGGACGAAACGTCTCGAGCTGCAAATACTGCTCCAAAGCCGCCTTCACCTAGTTTATCCACCACTTTCAGTCTCCTTCCTTCCAGGGTGACCATGAACGCATCGTCATCGAACCCCTTGGGGCTCGAACCACTCCCTCGCCTGCTCTTCTTGGCTGCGAACTTCTGTAGACCCTCGAGCATGCCTGAGTCCTGCCCTCGCAGATCGTGAAAATCTTCGTCTCCAGGCAAGAGGGAAAGCAGTGTGGACATAATTGTAGGGTCGAAAGGATTGCAGGGGTTCGATGGTCTGAAGGCAGACGCTACTGCCAGAGCATCTGAGAGACTGAGCGTCCCTGTGCGCTCTTCGATTATTTCCAGTTCTGCTGGCTGGTATTGCGGGACCGATCCTGGACGATCATAAGAAGCGAACGATGAGTCCGACTCCTCCCCATCGTGCACATATCCTCGCTCACGTTCGTCTTCCTCTCTCAGTTCCGCAGCGAGTCGCTCTGCGGCCTCGACTGCACCATTCTCATGCGGCGTGGGGAATCCGCGAGTACTAAACTCAAAGGTACGTTCGGTGATGGGCGTCATCACGTTTATCCTGCCGAAACGACCTCCAAGAGGTTGCGGTTGCTCCTCCTCGTATTCTTCTTCGAACTGATCGCTGATGCTTGAAGATGAGGAGAAGGGTACATCAGGTTCTCCCTCGATATAGCCATCCTCAAAAGGTTCGTCGCTCGAGGAGAAATTCTGTTGAGGTTCGTCTGCGGGATCACTGGATTCATCGGTGTAGGTCTCGGACGCCGGCGTCCTTGGTGCTTGAGGAGCATCACGTTCCACCTGGTTCTCAGATGTGGCAACAGTACTGGTATCCACAAACGCCTTGAACATGCTCGGCTTCGGGGTGAAAACGTGTCCTGCGTTCTCACTACCATCATGCGATGATGGCGGGCGACTGAAGACTTTGAAAGGCGTTTTGGAGTCGACGAATGCAATGAATGGTGCTGCCTCCGGTTTAGAAGCAGGAGGCTGAAAGATACTTGCGTTCTCATTCAGAGGGCTAGTCTTCGCTCCCTGTGAGTTGGGTCGAGTGAGGGGTTCTTTCTGAGATACGGGGGTGAAGACGCGTGAGAATACACTGGCTTTAACGTTGACGTTCTCGTTGTCTCGCCCCGAATTCTCTTCGGAGATGGCTTTGAGGGTGGTGGGAGGTTTGAAAGAGGCAGCAGGAGTGCTGTCCTTCGTTATGAGAGCGCGCCGACCGATGTCAGGAGTAACAAATGTTTGCTTTGGGGGTTCGTCCACGAAGGGTTTGAACTACCGGCAGATTTAGCATTGAATGAAGGAAAATAGTGTTTTATTTTAGCACCTTTACTGCAGGAGTACTATTCTCCTTGCGGTTTGCGTTCTCGTCGACAAAGGGTTTGAATGCACCTTTCCCATGAATAGAAATATAAATCAGCCCCAAGGACAAAGCGAATCTCCGCTTACCCGGTGTCTTAGCATTCACGTCCTCTGCTTGGACAACAGGTGGCGACTGCCTTGTTGCAGCTGTCATGGGTTCAATCCTCTTCACCGGCGCATGTTTGCTCCCAGGCATCATCCGTTTCACAGTCTTATCCGGGGAGTTATACATTCCAAACACATCTGCCAGCGCCTCTTTCGTATTGATCGTGACTGTTGGCTCTCCTAAAGTCACGATGCTTTTGCGCTTCCCATACCCCATATTCTGTGTGCTCCGTGTGCCGTCATCATTGAAGTTCACTCGGACGGACTCGCGTGACTCTGAAGTTGGAGGTGAACCCCATTTCTTGTTGAGAAGTCCCATGGAGCGAGCGCGTACTTCAGCAGCGCTGTATTCAACACCGTCTTCAGTGAAAAGTAGTGAAAGGTTGAAGCGCAGCTTCTCTGGGCGCCGTCCTGGGACAGGAGGAGCGAGCATCGGAGCATAGCGGCTATGAGCTCTAGGGCTCGATGAGGAGGCTTGCGGAGTGCTAGATTTAGAGGATGATGATGTACCTGAGGATGGAACAGGTGGCGGATTGTGGTTCCTGAGGGGATTACGGCGGAGGGCATCGATTTCTTGGGACCCACTCGGTCGGAAGGTGATGGGTGTGGGTTTAGACGACGAAGGGCTGCCTTGGAAATCGCGATAACGTTTCTTCAACCTCTCAATTGGACGAGCGTTACGCGTGATTCCGATACGGAAAACTTTGTCTGCCTCGGTGTGTCTGGATCATGCAGATGAATGGTTCACCCAACCAGGGCTTCGTTCAGGCATACAAGCCACTCACCTCCCCTCCTTTTCCAGTGCCCCAGCATATTCCTCGTAAAGTAGTGCATATACGCACCCAATGTCGTGCTTTACGAGATACGAGTAAATTATAGTCGGTCTCTCGATTTGCTTCGCATACGCCGACCAGAGTTTCAGATATCTAAGATCGCCCTTGTACCTCAGATCATCTTTGAACCGTCTGGTGGTCTCTTCAAGTAGCTCGACGAGACCAGATGTCATGTCATCTGCAGAATACTGCTGTGCGGTCCATTTGACAAAGTCGTCGTAGGCAGCTAGTGGGTCTTCGTCTTCCTGGAGGGCCTCGGCGATGCTCGCACGGTATTCTTCTTTTTCTTGATCAAGCTGGGCATTGCGAGCGGGCGCCATTGCGATTCTGTGGTGGCGATGGTCGTGTGCACCGTGCAGGCAGCGCGTCTTGCAGGCTGCAGAACCTTTGTTGAGGCATGTTTACGTCCCCGAAGTTGGAACGCGACGCGTCGGGATCACGTGGCGCAAAAGCTGCCTACTCTTCAACAAGTCTTTAATTCAATGCAAATTCGAGAGTGGCGCGTAGCGGTAGTTATATAGCGTCAAGACAGTGAATGCACGGCTCTGGGAACGGCTTGAGCTACTACTGCATGCAATGCACATCAAATCTCGTAAGTAAATCGTATTAAGACAGTGTTGGATCCTTCATCAGATGCCCCAACACCCCTCCCTCAATACTCGTCTCCCATAACTCCACCTTTGCCCGCTCGATCTCTCCAACGATCTGTCGGCGACGTTCCCGTGCGCGCTTGAGGATATCTTCTTTATGAACTGCCTTGAAGCCGGCGCGCCGAGGGACGACAATAGTCGATTTATGTGTGGATTGGACTGACGGCGTGGGGGATATTTGAGGAGAGACTAGCTGCAGGTGCGTCGATGGCGAGAAGCGGGATGGGGCAGTTTGAGGATATGGCGTGAGTACTGCCGGCAAAATGTCTACGTGTGAGGGAGCAGGCGGAGGTACAGCAGGTTTTGCAGCGAACTGCAGCAACATTTTGGCAGCAGCCACTGAATCTACGCCATTCGCGTGAAACAGGTGAGCATATTCAGCCATCCAACTACCTTGAGACAATGCACCTTGGTCATTATATGCAGGCGGGGTGAGAGCCCCATCAGACGAATCGGTGGATGTGATTGGAGAATGAACGAGTGCGGGAACCGGGGAAAATGCATTGTATGTGACTGATGGTGGAACGGAAATAGCAAGAAGTGCAGGATCGATGGTGCAGTCGGGAATTATATGCTGAAAGGTATTGGTAGTTGTAGGTGATACAGGAGATGGCGACAACGTGCGCCTGGAGGGTTCAGAAGCGCGCATAGATGGCTGCGAAGAAGAAGAGGGTAGTACCTGATCGACATCAGGCGGAGATGGCTCGGAAGCGGCTTTGATCGACTCCAAAAGTTGCGTAATTAGATGCCTCGCACGCTCCCGCTCCCATGTAGCGTGATATGACTCAGGGCCCTCACCTTCAGGAAATGGGTAGGGCACATCCCACTCCACAGCGCCAGCAGGGACGCTTGTGAGTTTGCGACGTTTCAGTGGGGGTGGAGCAGTCGTTACGGGCTCACTGCATGGGCGCGAAGATGCGCGATCATGAGTAGACGGTGGTTGTGTCGACGCAGCTGGAGAGTTGCCGAGGAGTTTCACAATACTTGATAACACGGGAAATATTTTGTTCAGTCTGATGAGGGAGGCGATGGCATCTTCTCCATTGACTGAAGTGAGCTGACTAGGATCGACATGAGGCAGGCGCGTTTGATCAAATTCCTCAATAATGATAGGATTAGAAGGCGTAGACCCGCGGAGTGTTTGCTGTGGAAGGCTGGTGGGCTTCACGTTTCCGACGAGGCCGGCTATGCCTAATAACGCTTCCTGATTTCGCAAGAAATTAGAAGGTAGTGGTTCATCTGGGCCAGGGAACGGTATAGGCGGGGGTGCAGGACGGGGTGTTGCTGATTGTGATTTCCTTGATTTCCGTTTTCCCATGGCTCTCGAAGAGGGGCGAGATATCGAGAAAGGTACTGATGAGGCGACACCGGGCGATTGTGTCAGATGCGCTTGTAAGGTGTTTTGCACCAGCGCATGCGAGGGAGGAGGCTCGCGAGTGCTAAAGCCGCCAAACGGCAAGGCTAGTAGGTCGGCTGGTAGTTCAGAACATGACATATGGGAACCAGGAAGTGCAATGGTCCCCACATTTTGTGATATGCCTGTGCCCCTCTCTTGGGCTACTTGAGCGGGAAACGCCGGTGACCTACCTCTAACGGGGGACGGAGGCGGCGAGCCAAAGAGAGAGTCTTCGTCATCTTCAAACATGCTGCAACTTGCAGATTGTGTGAGCTATTGGGCTATGGAATGTACGGAGAGTGACACCTTAAAGCTGTTTTGTGGGTTTATCGACGAATATTGGATAATTCCAGATCACAGTAATCGAACACGATTTCAAAGTTATGACTAAATCGGAAACGCAATCTGAGTCAATGATACAGAACTTCGAGTCCAAAAAAAATTCGGCTCACAAGCATGAGATCTGTGTTAAAACAAAGGAAGCAAACAGCTGAGAAACGTCGAGCTCGCTGTCGAAACCGATGGCGACAATATTGTCGAAGTAGAATTGATCGGAGGTGCACTGGAAAGAATTTGGTGAGGGTTGGAACAAATATCACCAAACATAAGTATAGATATCGATCACGTGGTGCTGTACATGAGTCGGAGTTCGGCTTTCCATCTAGACTCGGTCACGAGCCTACTTTCCATCATGGTCGCCTAATAGTCCTCTCTTCCTTCTCTCAGCGTCTGCCTACGTCCTAGGCCTTAACAAGTGAACAACAAGGTATTCTTGTGTTGTGAAATTTGACTTGAAAATTTATTAAGTGAATGTTTAACCTATGGGCTGGAGAAAATTCACCTGCGTGCACGGCGACGTGCGGTGTTTCCGGACACAGGGTGGGCCACATGCTGCGCCTCTGTTCGTCTCGTGTTGTATAGATGATAAATACACTATGCTCCACGAATCGTGAAACGCAACACAAGCTTGTTATCGGACCAACCTAAAGCCCGCCGGGCCGTCTTGTTTTTACCCTGATAGCGTCCTTGTCCCCTTACCACTCATCGATCATCCTCCAAGCTTGAAGTGCCTAATTATGGTACGTATAATCGCCGAGGAAACTCCTTATATCTCCATGATGTCGGAAACAGTCCGCCTGATCATTCCATAAGCATGAACATCCTATATCAAGAGAAGGATATAAGCCCGAGGTCACTTGTACTTGTTCGTTATTACAGGTTTCTACATTCCCCGCAGCAAGATGCAGAGCACTCCATGGCCAGAGCGATTTGTTGACTTGAAGCGCCAGATAGTCGAGGCTACTCCCGACTATGAGAAGCGTCTCACAGAATCTTGGAAGGATCTCCTCGGAGAGCTCAACAAGCGTACCGCCGAGATTGCGCAAGTTGGCCCAGATGTTAGCGCCCATCTTGTCCTCTTGCTTTCATGCATACTGACCAAGTGCATAGTATATCCCCCAAGTTCGGTATGAGGACCTTGATAAGCTCTCTGCTGAGGAAGTCGATGTTATTCGGCGTAAAGGCACCGTCGTCATCAAGGATGTTGTCGATGATAGTGAAGCCCGAGCGTGGAAGACTGCCCTTGATGACTTCGTCAAGGCTAATCCCCATGTTCAAGGTATGGAGTAAATATTCTGGACAATGCGTTATTGATGTGGCAAACAGGATTCCCTGAGCAAGACAAGCAATTTTTCATGCTGTAGTAAGTATATTTTTACAACCATTTTGAAAGATGCTCCAATCGCTCTTTTAGCTGGACGCGTCCACAAGTGCAAGCTCGCGCACACCCAAATGTCCTCAAAGCTTCTGCATGGCTAAACAAGCAGTATCATGTCAAGTCAGGCAAGCCACTCGAGGGCGTTGACCTCAATGTTCCCCTTGTGTATGCCGACCGATTCCGTATTCGCCATCCTGGCCCAGGATGGGACAGGTTCCCCCCTCACGTCGATGGTGCGTTCCACGACACATTTAATCATCTTTGGAATAGCTGAGCGTACGCAAGGTGGTGCAATTGAGCGCTGGGAGGATGAAAGCTTCCGTAAATGCTACGCTGAAATTCTCAGTGGTAACTGGCGGGCGCACGACCCATATGAACTCGAGGGTCGTCTGGATGCCCGGAGCTCGTTATATGGTAGACCAGGACAGGTAGGTATCCCTTCTGTCCTTTTAGCTGCCTAATCTTCGTTATTTTAGGCGACTATATTCAGGTCCTTCCAAGGTTGGCTGGCCATGAGGTTTGTATTCCACGAAATTTCGGTCCCATTCACACAGCAGACCTGACATGGTCGTAATTCCAGTGAGGCTGCTCCGACGCAGGGAACGCTCCGGGTGTTCCCCGATCTCGTCCTCTCAAACGCATACACTATTCTCCGCCCGTTCTTCCGCCCCACCGTCCCGCTCGACTCAGAGGATATCCTCAAGCCAGAGAATTGGGTGTTTGGTATGTCTACTTATTTGTACAGCATTGGCTCAAGCTGACTTCACCGGAAGACATCTCAACCCCTGATTTCCCTGGTATCTTAATCCTTGCAGACGGGTTCTCTGGCCCACGTCCGACGCCAGAACTGCACCCGCATCTCAGGCTTGAGAAGACAATGACGTCCGTGCCGAAGGTCAACCCGGGAGATATGGTTTTCTGGCACTGTGTATGTTTTCTTTCCCTTATATTCCATTATTTCTCGTGCGAACGCAACCGATAGGATGTTGTGCACTCCGTCGAGCAAGAGCACACCGGTCAAGAAGATTCGGCAGGTACGTTTTGCGTTTCTTGGTTTATGGATCACACCAATGCAAATCATTGTATTTCAGTGATGTACATCGGCGCGGTGCCACAGACACCCATGAATACCGAGTACGTCAAGAAACAGGCAGAGACGTTCCTTGCGGGCATCAATCCTCCCGACTTTGTCAAGGACAAGCCGAACACCACATACGTTGGCTTAGGTGTCGACGCGGATGTGAAGGAGCGTATTGCGCGAGTTGCGATGGGGCTACCAATCCAAGTTGCGTGAACATCGCTGTCCTACGATGACTGGTAGATACTTTGTAAGACTGTTATCAACACGAATTCAATACACCTAAGAAGATCCTAAGTTCACGAATGTTTGGAAGGTACCTGGGCGGACTGGCGATGTTCAGATGTTATATAAGAGCAATTTGCCAACGCAGACCAGTACTAGTATGAGCACCCTTGCTTCAAGAAATACAAGACATAATATTATGATATGGACAAAATGGATCTGGGGTATACTACATCTGCCTAGGGAAAGACAAACACATAAATACAGCAGTCGATGGAATAACATATGTACATACTCTATGACAACTCTATAATGATCAAAACGTCAGTCTATTCAAAGCGACTAGGGCAACTCATTTTCCGAACTCCGACCATCATTGAGAGTCCA
>MU179301.1:198106-285887 GCA_016767475.1 Suillus weaverae
AGTTTGCAATCTTCAAATATGACAGCCTCATGGATCACTCACATTGATTATAGTGCTGCCATGGTCTGGTCCAGAACTGTGGTTCGAACCTGACCAACGGTCTGGTTCTAGACAGTCCAGTCTACCATGACACCATCGAACCTAACCGAACTGAAGTATGGTTCTCAGTCTGTGTTGTCTGGGATGGTTCTTCATTGTTCTGAACCTGTTCTGAACGGTTCCGAACCTCATGTTGTTAGTATCTTTTTGGATGTGAAGACAAGTTCTGCTGTTTGCCTTACTAATGCTAAATACAGCGAGTTTCAATTGCAACTTGGTGATATTTTTCGTTATTGTTCTACAATGACTGAATTTAACTCATCTGCATGTTGTGCAGACAGGAGCCTCAAGGATGCATCTGAGATTACATTCTACCATGATGCTGATGATGATGTCCCACTACCTCCATCTGGTATGCAGCCAGCCTCATCCAATGCATTCTCTGTCCTATTGAATTCTGAACAGCAATCAGCATGGCTCATCAGAACAACAATGCCAACCATGCTCACAACCCTTGCAATGAGCTCACTGCATATTTGACATCACCATTGGAAGAAGTCGTAGATATTGTTGCATGGTGGGGGGTATGTCTTTTGTTTGCAGTTTTTTCAACTAGTTCTAATTGCTAGTTAGATTCATTCATTGCAGTATCCAACACTTGCTCGCATCACACGTGATTATCTTCCCATCCAGGGGAGTGCAGTTCCATCTGAGCAAGCATTCTCTAGCAGGGGCATTACATCTACCATCCATCATAATTCACTGGCACCATCCATCTTTTCAGTGCTACAACTCCTGAAGGCAGCATACAAGTATGGACACATTTCTGCAGTTTCAGAAGCATTGAGGGAGTCAGCTGCATTGGCTAAACTGTCAGAGCTCCTTCCAGATGTGTAGAATTTCACTGTACATCTTATTTTCGAAAATATGATCTATGTTTTGGTCCAGTTCACGTTCAAACCCTGATAGAACTGGACATGACCATTCTGAACCGTTCTCATTGGTTCGGTTCTGTGTTCAATGACATGCCCTGGACCAGACGCAGGTTTGGTTTCTGGTTCTTACTCACCCCTCACTGAACCAGACTGAACTGGACCATGGCAGCGCTAGTTGATTCATTGGTTGAAGCCATGAAGAAGCTTCAATCCATCGCTGAGGGTGCTGTCAAATTGCAGCTTGATGTGAACCAAGTATTTGAGGCAGAGCACATGGACTTTGATAAATGCCGAAAGGTGTTTGAGGAACACATGCTCGCGAGGGAGCTGGAATGCCAAGCTCAGATGTGTTGAACATTGCAGAAGCAGCTGGAGGAGTTGTGCACTAGGGAGGAGAGACTTGTGGCACTGGAGGAGGAATTGCAACTCCAAGAGGAGACAAGGCACATTCGAGATGCTCATGTATTCTACCAAAAAATCATCAATAATATCATATTTTACACCTGAAGAATGAACACTCAGCAAGGGGGGCACACTTTACCCTACAATAGGCTACAATATGATTCAAGGCTGCCATGGTGCCATGGTGCAATATTGTCACAAGCTTCGATGATCAATACTAATGTTGCTTTCCTTGAGAAAGCCTTGCATAGCCTTGTAATGCAAAAATAATTGTGGTAAAATTAGAACGTGCACAAAATAGTTAGAAAAAATATACTATGACTCCTCGCTGGCTACAAAGGAGGAATGTCACAGCATAGTCATGGGCCGTTCATATTAGGCTGGATTTGTGGGCATCCATGGGTTTGTATGTACAACTCTAATTGTTCATAGTATAAAAGATGATATTTGGCGAGAACAGATTTGCGACGCAGTATACTTCCCACGGCTACAAAATCAAGGACTCATGCTTTCTCTGATGCACGCCTTCGGACGGTGTTTTCTCATTACAATGAAAGAGATCATTATAGTAACAGATGAGTCTATAAACTACATTCGCCGTAGAAGAAAAGCCGAAGAAAAGAATTGGGGGAAGAGAAGAGATCGAAACAGGAGCTGTGTGACGAGGAATTTGATGTGACAGACAGGGATCAGCGAGACAAATTTGTACTGCAGCCATTAAGCTTACTATATGCTCAGGTCGCCTACTAAAGGCGTGCCCTTGCTGCTCGATGGCCTCTGGAATCAGTTCAACATTGGCGTCATCAGTGAGACAAAGGAGCAGGAGCGTTCGGACGACGCATGGTCATTGGACCGTGGAGTCGAGGTGGAGCTCAGGTGGAGCTCAGACAGGAGAGTCACGCGAATTGCTTCCGCGGGATCAACCATTTCGTCCTTACATATGTTAGATATGGATTGCAAAATGGATCTGGGGTATACTACATCTGCCTAGGGGAAGACCAACACATAAATACAGCAGTCGATGGAATAACATATGTACATACTCTATGACAACTCTATAATGATCAAAACGTCAGTCTATTCAAAGCGACTAGGGCAACTCATTTTCCGAACTCCGACCATCATTGAGAGTCCATTGATCGCAATCAACGTTCGCAACCACTTCCCTAAAAAGCTGCTCCTGACCAGCCGTAAAATTATTACATAGCGTGAGTCGGAGGTCTTGTAGGCAGAGATTATGTCTGGTTCGCATTGTCAAGACGTCCCGAAGGTCTTCAAGTTCGTCGTGGTGGAGCACCATATCTCGAAGCTCCAGAACACGGAGCGAGGGATACGTTACATCTGACGACTCTTCAATCCGGAGCGCAGCGGTTAACCCCAAAATGAAGCCTGTGAACCCGTCAAAATGGATGAATTCGAGCTCCCCAGAAAAGAAGGCTTGATGCCCTTGCTGCGTGATGATCTGCCATATATCGAGTACGATGTCTGGCTGAACTACATCGGGTAAGTCAAAGGTGAATCGTACTGACAGTCGTATGTCATCGTCGTCATAGTGCTTGATCGCCCTCGACGTGCTAAATTGGACAGCCATAAATTTTGCATCGAAATTGGTGGCACGCATCGACCGTAAGACGGGACCGGATCCACTAGGGTGCTTGTATATGACCGAAAACAGATCAGAAAAGGTTTCAGGCCCTCGAATTGAGTTGAGATGTAGAGAAATCTTGACGTCGACGGGAAGGGCTAGATGTGCGAAGACAGGCACAGCAGTTCGGAACGAGGCGGCGCGTAGATCTACACTTTTCAACCGAGCGAGTGGCACTTTGTCGAAGAGCATTGTTCCGTTGGATTTTATTGATTCAAGCGCAAGCAGCTCCAACGCAGGCATACATCGCAGAGCTGAAAGGAGGTCAGGCAAGCGCGCTCCCGTCACATTTAGAGAGCGAAGCCCATCGAAAATGCACGATGACCAGCTGCGGTAACAATAGTCGACACTGACGTCCCGGAGCAGGGGTGCTTGTCCTTGGAAGATGGGGCCTGATATGGGTCCTATCGGAAGGGGGCCGCCATCTCTAGCCAATAACTTGAATGTTTTAAGCATCGGTGCAGGCTGAGATGATAATATATCCATAACGTGACCGGCATCACATGATTCTGAGCGAATTTCGAGGTATTCGATCCGAGATAGGTGTGAAAGGACTTTCTCCAAGCAATTCTCTAGCGGCAACGGAGTGGTCTTGGTGACAACCAAAGGAGTTTCCTTCGACCTCTCAAGCATGACGTCTAGCCAAAAAGGAGAGGAAGAGCTGATGAATCCCCAAAGAGTCGGGCACTCGAGAGCCACGTTGCGCCAGTGTCTGCAGACGTGTGTAACTGTTAGGCAAGTAGGGGTATCCTCGTAATAATATCCATCGAAACGCTCATTTTCTTCGAAATATTTGAAGATAAGCGTGAGAATCTCGTTTGGAAGACCAGAGATGGGAGCTAGACAGTTCCTGCGAAAGCGAAGGATGCGCATAGACTCAGCTAATGCAGCAAGGTCTCCGTCTATCTCGGCGCGAAGCTGCGCAACGTCAGCAGTTGCGCTTCTAGACGTAACATCGAGGGGGGATGGCAATGCCGTCATGGAGGACTGCGGGGCGGAGTCGTCAGTCGAGTGCAGACGAAACCTCAGCCAGGTGCAAGTATTACCTTTCGTGCCTTAACCGGGAGGTTTTACAGATCAGTGTTTGCTACGTATTTGAGTAAGGATTCGGGTATAACGATGATAACGGTGTCGCGCGGATCTATATTAAATAGATACTCTCAGTCGTAGCACGCGATAACGCAGACGTCTGAAATATTTACCTATATCAGACAACTTTGCACGGTGTAAGCGTAGGTTAGATGTCGAGTAACAGTAAAATATCTTACCTTAGTCGTAGCACGCGATAACGCAACTGTCTGCAGAGATGTTAGTGTTAGTATATCTACTTAAATAGACGAGAAATTTCTTGTAGCTCAGGCCGTAGTGGACCGAAGATGTCGCTTGGATCCACAGCAGCTGTAGATCCAAGGTAACAAAAGTTTCAGCGCTTAGCAGTTACAATATAAACAATCGAAAAAGGTTGTAACAAGAGCGCATAATGTAAAGTAGGAAAATGACGAACCACAGGAGAATGAGAAGCGGTACATTGTTCTGTCAGCAGACTCAGTGGGTCCTTGCTCCAGCTCTGAAATCTAAGTAGTAGTATACCGTTATCATTCTCGGACAATGATAAACATAAGTTGGCAGCATACCTTGACCTATTTTCGCCTAGTCCACTCAAAGCTTGGCATTGCACGGTGAGTACGACCAGTCATATCACCGTTATCCTCGCACTGCTCTTTGAGATGTTTCCAATCGGCCTGCACATTCAACCGTGCTGCTTCGACTCGGAAACGACTCCTCTGCAATTGTGGTCTCCACAACCTCCAAGTGGAAGCATGACATTACCTGTGGGAGATCCAGAAAATCAGGTTCGCTCGCCTGCCTGCCACTGCACCGCGCATCACCACGCATGGTTCTGGACTCCAAACTGGTTCCGTGTGGCCTCTGCTTGGCCTCTGCCATTTGAAACTTTGGAGTCCCGACTCCCGGGGCCCCAGGCCCAGGACTTATACAATGCAATGCAAATCCGATCTATATTTAGTGCGAATTTACGAAAAGGATACTTGGCGGCCATTCCCTGATTGGCCATTGAGTATGCATCGCCGAGTGCATGGGGCGGGACGAGGGCTGAAGCTGAAGCGCTGAAAGGCTTGAAGATCATGCAATATACAAAGAAAGAAGTGTTTGAGCCTATCATTCACATCAGGGTCGATGTCGGCAGCGGTCATATACCGATTTAGTATCCATAGAAATACAAGGACTCCCATTGGGTCGGTTGCAAGAAAAGAACAGGAGACACAAGAAACTTAATGCGCACACGACGCCGGCCCCAGCAGGACCCCAACCAAACAGCAAAAAAATGCGCAAGAAATACAACAAATCATGATGTTGCGTAAATATTCGTAACGTAGATCCCTTTGATGATCCAGAGCGAGGTGAAGAAATTCTACCACGGCTGATTGGCATTTAATGGTGCAGGCCAGTCGGGCAAGTTCGACAGCGCAGCGTTGCAAGATTCGCGCACGCGTCGCTTGCTCACAATATCTCCCGACTGTCTATAAGAGGAGTAAACCTCTTTCAGCTGGAATGCAGAAGCCGCGATTGTATCTACAGAAAGTGCGTGATGAATACTAGCAAAACTCGCAGTAGAGGACAGAGATTACCATGATGCAAGTTAGCTTCTTTCACAATCTGGAAGAATGGGTGAGCAAGTGCAAAGCATTCGATGAGGAAGCAATTACCTCCTGCCACCTCTGAAGTTCGCTGCCATACGCCTGATAACCAGATGTTGGGCCGAAAAAACCCGGTGTACCATTCCCACCCAGCTGCTGCACTACTCTCTCCGCCTCTTGCTTGCGTGTAAGCCAAGCTGCGCTGAGTGTATCACAGGCGTTAGACATCTGCTTCCACGTGTAAGGATCCCATGCCTCCAGTTCAACTTTATGCTGGCGGATGTAATCCCGAGGGTGCATCGCACCACCAGGGTTATGGCTTGCAAGGCTAGTTGGCTGGGACAATGACCTGTTATGTGAAGGGGTGGGGCGTGATGCGTATGGGTCAAACTCAGAGAGGTAACTCGGGGTTTGCTGCTGAGGCTGGTAGTCGCCTTGGTAGCCCCCGTATTGCGGCTGTTGCTGCTGCTGCTGGACATACTGGTTCTGGTACCCGTTTGGATATTGCTGATAAGGCTGCTGGAAGTCTACTTGGGACACTAGCTGTTGTCCAAAATGACCAGATGGCTGAAAGGGCATGCCAGTCGGCTGTGGGCCGAGTTGTCTATTGAAACATAGAAAGTCAACCTGCGGCATAATGCATATTATGTACGATCGACACACCCCAAACCATAAGACGTAGATACATACTGATTTTGTTGGTATTGCTGTGGCTGGTTATAGGGTGTCTGTCCTTGAAACTGCGGATATTGTTGCTGTTGGAACTGAGGCTGTTGCTGATAACCTGTGTCGTAAGACTGGTAGCCTACCTGCGGCGGCGATTGTGGAAGGGTCGATGCAGAAATATCAGGGAAACGGGTGTGTGCGGGGGCAGCCTGAGCATCATTCAAGAAAGGGTTGTTACTATCAGCTTGGAAGCCGTTATACATGTCCGTCAATCAAAATAAACACCAAAACTCCCAGACGCGTTAGATGGTGTATAGTAGTATGAGTATAGGGATCAAGAACAGGATATCGATGTTTGATCGTTTATAATCTGAGTTATCGTGGGTAGCCGCGGCGTGTGGCTGCGGCGGACCACTACATAGATATTAGTACTATTAACTGTTATATTACCTGTAACTCAAGCTTGTATCTACTCTTGTATTTACTTTCTGCTGTTGTAGCAAACGAGTAACTATTACAATCTGGAATTTAAACCCACTAGCTAGCAGCAGTGCTTGCATGTAAGTGCAGCTCTTGCTGAAACGTGCAGTACTCCGGATCACGTGGTACGGCAAAGGCTTCGGAACCTCCGTGTGCAATCCGAGTGTCCCAGTTCTTTAGTCCTTCTAGCATCTCATCTTTGACTATCAAAGATGTATTATCGAACTCCAATGGAACTCTGATGTATAATCTTACGAACCTGTATATCAGCGGCCATTCAACTTGATTTCTTGTTGCTCTTTCTATCTGTTTCCTCGATCGGAAGTAGGGCGATGGAGGTTACTAGCCAACTGGCTGGCATGGGAAGAATCCAAGAGTCGTCGTTTGGCAGTCCCGCAGGGTATGATTCAAGCCACATGCTCTCGAACAATCTACAATTCCAATTGGATAGTACAAGGGTATTGTTCTTGTGACATGTCAGGAATGTTAAATGACATTGCGACCTGACATAGTGGCACGTTCTTCGCAAATGTGAGCCTCTATCCCGACTCGTCGACCTCCGTGGTGAAGACCAGGCAAGCCGAATCATCCCCACCGCTAACAACCACGGAACCTTGGAGTCCCAGAGACGCGCTGAGTATAGGGCCATGGTGCCCGCTGTGCTCCTTGACTAATGCACCAGTGCGAGCATCCCACGTGCGGAGGGTGTTGTCTGCGGATGCAGACACTATCAAGTAACTTTTTGGTGCCGGGTGAGCTAATAGTGACGTCACTGCATCCTTGAAGAATGTCAGCGCAGCAACCATCCAATACAAACATTACTTTACCTGATGCTCGAGAGTTGCCCGGAGTCTCATTGTGGCGAGGTCCCATACACACGCTTTTCCATCCGTACCCCCAGTGACTACAACACCAGGGCTACTTCCCTTTCCAGTGAGATCGACAAATTGTACAGCTTCAACGCTCTCCCCTTCAGCGTGTCCTCCAAGGGCACCGACGACCTCTCCCTTGCTGAGACTTACTACACGCACACTGCCGGACGTTCCACCAACAACCGCTAGCGTAGAAGAAGCATTTATTGCCAGAGACGTAATGTTCTCAAGATCAAAACGGGGATCTTGTGGTGAAAGTTTGAACAATGGAGTTGGTGATCGCGGATCCCAGTACATGAGAGTTCCGTCCTCAGATGCGGTCACTATCCGCTTGCCTGGTAACCAAAAGTTGATAATATTTTTTGGGCTCCAGTGCGTCGGACTTACCGTCAGGCGTAAACTCTCCACATTGAACTGGACCACTGTGTCCAGCGAATACCTGCATGGTATTTCCCGATGGCACTGTTTATGTGAGCATATCAAGGGGCGGCTGGTATATTGTCGACATACATTGCCACAGCCAAACCATAGAATCATTGGAGCCTGCGAGTAAAATTGTTCCACGGGGATGCCAGCGTAGCCACTGAATTTGAATTATCATTAGTACGTGAATATGATCGAAGAAGTCTACTGATACACTTACAATCACTTCATCTGGACCCTGAAGCTCAGTCAAGAACTCCCAATTTCTGAAGTCCACTGTGCCAACTCTTCTCCATATCCTCACCTTCCCATCCATTCCACCAGTCGCGACCATCTGACCGTCGCTGCTGAAAGACGCGCTACATACGCTATCCGTATGTCCAGTGAGCTTCACAATAACTTCTCCATCTGTAATATCCCATATGTATCCAAGATCATCTTCACCCCCGGAGACTGCAAGCGGTTCCGTGGGATGACATGATATAGCAAACACAGAGCCGTTGTGAGTGGTAAAGTGCTGCAGCGAGTTGTCCTTCACATCAGAATCTCCGGATGGAAGATCGCCAACCCCGTCTTCTGCTTCATCATCCTCGTCCATAAGATGATCGCCGTCATCGGGTACCTCTGCAAGGACATCGCCCGAGTCGATGAATACGTCCCCTTCTTCATCTGAAACGTCCTCTGCTATTTCCTGAGCTGCATTCATCGATGGTATCTAGGTGGTATGGTCGGCGTTGTTTTGGAGGAGCCCTATTTTATGGCTGCAACTTGTTGCTGAGAAATCTCGAGCTGAGTCAAGCTACACCGCAAGATGACAAAAGATAATATGAGTAACCACGTGGTTATCTAATACCACTTGCCGCTGACTAAGGCTCAGCATCTATAGACTTCAAACTAGAAACTCCACGTCGCCTCTCAGTATTTTTCAATTGTTTAACCACCATGAAGCTGTCGCTGTCGCTTCTTTTCGCGGGACTATTGGCTGGCATTAGTGCCTCCAACGTTGTCGAACTCACCCCGGACAATTTTGACAGTGAGATCGGCAAGGGGAAGCCTGGTTTGGTTGAATTGTGAGCTTGCCGCGCTATTTGCTAAAATTCGTTTCCTGAACTTCCACTTTCAGCTTTGCCCCTTGGTGGTACGTTGTATTGTCTTCTCTCATGTGAACCCTGGTTCACGATCACCTCGTGGTTATAGTGGTCACTGCAAGGCATGTGCCCCTGTAATAACACGAGAGCAAAATACTTACGCGCATACTAGAACCTCGCTCCTATATATGAGCAACTTGGAGATGCCTTTGCGCACGCAAAGGGCAAAGTTGTTGTTGCCAAAGTCGATGCTGATGGCGTCGGTAAACCTTTGGGACAAAAATACGGCGTCACTGGATACCCTAGTGGGTTTCCATATGAAATTGCTACGAATACCATACTCAATATTTGAAATGCAGCTTTGAAGTGGTTTGATGAGAAAGGCAACATCGAGCCTTACGAAGGCGGCCGAGACCTTGACGCACTTGCTTCTTTGTGCGCTCACCACATTTTTGTGCCCTCCCCGTGCTAATGTATTCTTTCAGCATCACTGCGAAGTCTGGTGTGAAATCGAGCATCAAGCCTCCACCGCCCCCTGAAGCCTTGATCCTTGATGTCCACAACTTTGATGATATTGCCTTGGACGAGACGAAAGACGTTCTTGTCACATTCACCGCGCCATGGTGCGGGCATTGCAAGAACCTCAAGCCAATCTATGAACAAGGTAAGCGTCAGTTTTTATTTCTCTGATAATTCCCCTAATACTTGCACACAAGTTGCGATTGACTTCAAACCAGAGAGCAACGTGCGTACTGCCCGATGATCTATTTGCTGTTTCAGCTAATCAGCACACTTTTGCAGTGTGTTGTTGCCAACATTGACGCGGATGCACAACCGAACAAGGAGATTGCTGGTCGCTACGGAGTGTCATCTTACCCTACCATCAAGTTCTTCCCTCGTGGTGGAAAGGAAGTTGAGGCCTATGAAGGCCCTCGCTCCGAACAAGCATTTGTTGATTTCCTCAACGAGCGCTGCGGAACTCAGCGTGCCGTGGGCGGTGGTCTCAATGATGAGGTGGGTCACGTGTAAACCGGTAACTAAACCCTCTCCTGAAACGGTGCAGGCTGGCCGCATTGCGGAACTTGATACCCTTGCCCAGAAGTTCCTGGCTGCTGCCGGTGACGCTCGTGATTATATTTACAAGGAGGCTTTGACGCTCTCCGAGTCGCTCGGCGAGACGGCAAAACACTACATCCGTGTAATGGAGAAAGTCGTAAACGACCAGGAATCCTATATCGAGAAGGAGTCTAAGCGGTAAGCTAACAGGGCCATCTGTAGATACTCAACTGATCATGGACCGATATATCCCTTTATCAGCCTCGCTTCTATCCTCAGCAAACGCACGATGTCGCCTGCCAAGCTTGATGAGATCAAGATGAAGGCCAACGTTCTGAGTGCGTTCGTGGCCAAAAAGTTGGAGGAGGCACAGGAGAAGGTTGAGAGTGTCATCGGCAGAGCCACGGCTGAGCTTTGACGTCGCACGCTGTTTTGTGCAAGCGTGATAGTGAGGGATCCACACACATATATATTGGTTATCTGCATGTTATGTCGGTGCTATCTATTAATCCGAGCTTCATGCCCATCGGGATCTGCCACCGTGAGCTTCTAGAAAGCCAGGTTTCGGTAATTCCCCTCGCCGCGCAATCAATAGTTGGCTTTTGGACCTATCGTAATTTGTAGACGCTGGCAAAAGACTAAAACAGAACTCGGTTACACCTGACGTCGGAAAAATGGAAGGCCTCGAGGAGCCTCGAGGCTCTCCTCGAGGACTGATCCACAACCGATCATCATGGACTGCGTGACTACATATTTCTTGAATTCGCAACTGGATGCCTCATCTGTTGACCACACTCGACATCTCTTGCATACTGTAGCGCATCGTCACCTTGATCAAGACTTGATCAACTATTCATTCATCTTATAACTCCATCGACAATGTCTGATATCGATGAATCGTTCATACCTTCCCCGCCCTCCGATTTCTATGAAACGGAGCCAGATGAAGCTCCTCCCCTGCCAGTGAGAGTGCGTGTGCGGCATGAGGCAGATGCCCAAATACCGCTCCGCGCAGTGCGTTATTCATCTCGCAAAAAGCGTTGGGCTCAGACTTCCAACTGCGCCAGAGGCGTCAGGGAGCCCCTACCATCTACCGTCCGCCTCGTGACATGGAACCTCGACTTCACAGCTCCCGATAAGAAAAAGCGGCTCCTTGCTGCCCTCTCCTACATCCAGCAACACGTTCTTGACTGCAGGACCATCAGTGAACGGCCTGAACCATGCTGCATCCTGTTGCAGGAGGTACATGAGTCCGTTTTCACGCAGATCCTCAATGCCGAATGGGTGCGACGGTGTTTCATAGTTGTTCCCGCTAGCGTGGACAAGTGGCCAGACCAAGCAGAGTATGGAAATGTCACACTGGTCTCCCGCACAATCCCCGTGGTCAATGTCTCCACCATTATATTCAGTAACTCTAAGATGAAACGCAATGCCGTATTCGTTGATATTAAACTGAGCATCCCAGCTCATGAAGACGAACCTCGCCTATCAGGAGGCATCGTTACCCTGCGTGTTGCAAACACGCATCTTGAATCTATGCCAGAAGGGGCTGCGGCACGCCCTAAGCAATTGAAACTCATCGGAGGTGCATTGCGTGGGAGGGGAGTCTTCGGAGGCATTGTGGCAGGGGATATGAATGCTATCAGCCCTGGTGATGAGAGGATCGTGGAGGCAGCCGGGCTGTATGACGCCTGGGAAGGTGAAGACGATGAAGAAAGCTTTACCTGGGGATACCAGTCTCTTGAACGATTACCGCCTGGAAGGTTAGACAAGGTGCTCACCACCGGACAAGAGGGCTTCGTTGTGGATCAGCCAGAAAGGATTGGGGTTGGTGAAGCGATTGGGAGGGGCAAATGGGTGAGCGATCACTATGGGCTGGTAACACGCGTGCACATCGTGCGGGAAGATTGAAGAAATGAGACCAGCTGGTGAGAATTGACGGGGTGCAATATTATGACCAAGAGACTGACGCATACTTAGGGAACTGCGGACGTAGCACGAATCAGTATCTGATGTATTTTTACGCTATCAACGGCATTCCGAACAACGATTCAACGAACGTCGAGTGTTGAACGAAAATTGAAAACTGAGTCCAAGATACTCATGACAGAACTTATCATAGTGTTAGCTGTCGACAAGTACTTGAAGGAGCACTTACAATGTGCAGTCAAGTACTCTTGTAATGATCCATTGGGTGGAGTTGGCGTGGCGTGTTTCTGACTATTTCATTTGGAAGCTTATAATGATGATGTAAGAGTCGGGCAAATAAATAAAGAATCTACAACTTTTTTTCCACGCAGTTCAACTTCGTTCCCCCGTCGTCGTCCTCATTCAACTCAACGACAAGTTCATGATGAAGTTCTCTGTTGCCTCCCTTGCACTCTTCGTAGCTGGCACTCTCGCCCAGTTTACAATCAACACTCCGTAAGTAATTTCACACGTGCACCTTGAGTTTGTGCCGAGGTCTTATTGCTTTCTCGGAACAGTGCCAATGTCGTTGAATGCCAACCCACCCTCCTGTCATGGTCAGGTGGAACTGGTGAGTTGTTCGAACATGCAGTCTTCCGTGTCTGACCGTGTTTTAGCTCCCTACTTCTTGGTTGGTGGTATCCTATCAACATGGTTGTCAGTCATTGACCGTAGCAAATTTTATTTTATTTCCTTTTACACAGAGGTAATGACTTCGTTTCGTATATGCCTAACGTTGTACTCAATGCTATTCCAGCATCCTACCCGGTGCGACTCCCAATGGTGTTGCTATCGAGAATTTGGGACAGCAAAATAGCACCTCAGTGACCTGGCTCTGCAACATCCAGTCCGGGACATCTATTGGTCTCACCCTTCGCGACAGCACTGGTTTGACTGCACAGTCCGCACCTTTCACTGTGAACCCCGGATGTACGTGTTTCAGTTGACCTTGTTGATCGGTTGCTAGGTTTTAACCTTGGCGTAGCTTCAACTTCATGCACTAACGCCACGTCGCGTACGTCTCTTATTTTATGTAATAATCTAACACCCCACTTATATTTCATTTTCCAGTTTCCTCCGGTCCAACTGTTGCAACTAGTGCTGTCGCGTCGACTGGTACTCCAGCTACTACTCCTGCTACTACTGGCACCGGCACTACTCATAGGTGGTTTAACTTGTTGTCAAGTTGCAACGTGATCTGACGTCACGTCCGTTCCGCAGCACTTCTGCGACCACTGCCGCCTCAGCTTCGACAAGTTCTGCTGCTGCCTCGGCCAATGTCATCCGCGTTGGCGCTGCCGGCATCGCCGGTGCCGCTGTTGCTGCCCTTCTTTTCTAGATTTGCTCTGAAAACAAAAGACCGATACCAGTCGACGGACTTCCAGAGACATTCACGGCTTTTCTTTTGCTAATCATTTACCTGCGACATCTACTACGTACATTAAGCTGTCTGCTTTTAGGAGTATTGGAGTTGACCTGACTGACGTTTACATTCTCCCGTGCGACCGTGGGCTTACGTGCTCATTACTCTTACATCTTCGATTGAATGGTGCCTTTCCCTTCAATCGTGCTTTGTTCATGTTGCATAGAGATATTCCTGCTGACACTTTACCTTCGGATACTTGGGAGTTGCTGTTGTATAGTGCAATATTGTTTCTTACGATCCGAGTGATCTATATTTTGACGTGCATCTTGATTTTTGATGGTTACAAGTGTCGTTTTTTGCTTGCTGAGTCTAAATGTGGAATACTAAGGACGTTGTGGGTACTTCACAGCCCGTTCCATTAAATCAAAACTGACGAAAGCAAACCGGAATCTGGTAAATGCACGCTGTTCTTTAGCAAGGCTCTAGTATTGCCGATCCTCAAGGCGTTCGCCTCGAAATGGATAATGTTAGAGCTAGAGAAAGGTCCCCGTAGACAGTAGGAGGGTTGCACAGCACTACAACTCAACAGGCTGTAGTTTTTAAGGGATATGGGCTCAAGATAGATTTTTGTGCCATGGGGCGACCGTGAAGGACAATTCAAATGAGTCTTAATTCAACCCGTGAAAGTGCGCACTTCGATCAATTGAACTCAACTGGTGAAACCACGCACCGTGAACAAACACGTCAATACGAAATTATCAACCTCGGTGTTTCACGGAAGGGAACGGCAGGATCTTGACGATTGCACCCATTGAACAAACGGAGTATGGCATTGGTATCCATGTGTGGCATAGGGTTGCATGTCCTCGCTGGACAGTTCTAGGTCTAGGGTTAGCAAGTAAACTTGACTATTTAACCTTGTATCCGATCGATCGCAGCACGGCCTTAAGCATATCATAGGTCCATCATAGGGTGCATTTCAGCCGCTCGGCTAGGAGCCATCGGATAAATATTCCGAAAATGCCCCACATCGCACGAACTCCTACGAATGATCGCATCTGTGAGTGGTTGTAGTGCGCAGGGATGAGTCGAAATGCGAACAAGGATAGCGTGATACTTTATGTAGGCGAGCATAATACGAACGACATCGTGACGCTTGATGGTAGGGAGAATGTATAAATGGCTCTCGATCGCGAGGCCATCGGAGTCCCAGATAGACCCACGGGAGAAGGATATGTGTAATGCCAGCTCAGATTTATGTTGCCCAGGTATGATCAGTTGGGTGTGGGGAATGGTCGCCCGAGCCATTGGTTGTGACCCATAAGGACACCTGCGTAGATAGTCACCTTGCGCTGCACGGCAGTGAAACGTGATGCGTCGAACGCGATGGTCTTGTAGTGTTCTTTATCCGATGAAGTACAAAAAGCTCGCATCGCATCTGCGACGTGCATACACTTATACCGATTCTGTGCAATGTTCAGACGTCAAATTATAAATTTATGGAGAGCCAGGTAAAAACACACGCCGAAATTCCATAATATCGTTGAGCTTAGGGCCACGCGACGACCGAAACACCGACTCAAGGTCAATGCTCTTGATATTATCGCCGAGTTCGAACACAATATCACCGACCTGGAGGACCGAGGGGAGCCGAGGGGTTGACCTGAAGCATATCAGAAGCGGCTTGAAAGGATGACCACAAAATCGAAGTGTACCTTAAAGTTTGTGAGATAGCGACTTGGCTTTCGGCGGCCGAGCTGCTCAGGGCTGCTTCAAAATAGTATCCAACCGGGAGAAAACACCCTTGAACAGCTGCAAAGCAACCTCGGGAGCAAACGCTGACAACCACTTCCAATTCACCCGGGTCTGCATTTTGAATGAAACCGACTCGTTGAAAATCTCGATCACACCTTTCATTGCAGGTCTACCATTCTCCACAAGGACAGAGGTCAATGTTTAGTTAGGTCGGAGACAGGACCCTCAATTGGACTGGAGCTTTCTGTACGGTCATATACAACGGCAAGACCCAAAGGTCGATTCTTGGCAGGTTGTTAACGAATGCTTTGAATCTTGGTGTTCAGTTCCCTTATTGGCTCAGGGTCTCTGATTTCACAAGAGCAGCCGAGTACGCTGCATTGGAATATTTGTGTGCGATGGAAGAAGTTGCTGACCGTCCCAGCGCGCGCCAGCAAGGCGGAGAGCACAACATGGTGGGATTGGGCAAGTACTTCTCTCCACTATACTCGCTAGTGCTTAGATCGGCCGGGCGTTGCCGAGAGTCAGTGTAATCCTTCCTACTTACTAGTACATCATGGTGTAGAGAACCATGTCTGGAACTTCATCGACACATCACGGCGCCGTGACTCATCCCAGTAGTGACAAGGAAGGCACAGAGGCCAGAAAGAAGAATCTTAACTCCGAGGGAGCTGGCTCCGACTTGAACATGTATTGCCATTGAGCCGATTGGTAGAGCTAGGTAAGCCTGGACCACTGCGGTACAGGGTACGATTGTAATCCAAATTTTCGCAGCCACTGCATGATGCACGATCATCCATACAATTTGTTCACATCAGTTGATATACATATTGACCCAAATTATCCACCACAGCTTACATAGACAGTGAGCTCTAATCACTTAACCGATGTATACTTACACTTACACGTGTAAAGGTTTTATGGTGACCGTGAAATTAAGGAAATCCACTGTGACTCAACCGACCACGGGCTCACTACTATACAGGCACCGGCTCCTAGGCCGAGAACATCTTCGGGTTCAGCGACCACCATCGCGACAGGAAAGGGAGGTCGGGATATCTCTATAACCGTGATCAACCATTAGCCAACAGAAAATTAGCACAAGTATCGTCGCAGAACTTGACCTCCGATTAATGGTTCCGCAGCGCCACTTTCGTGGGCCCGACCTACAGTATGTAGATATATGTTATTGCAGGACCAGTTTAACAAATCTAGGTCAAAACATTCGTGATCACAGTCTGGGACCATGGTGATACCATCCACGTGAATGCGCCCAACCCGGCTGTCTAGCTATTCGCTCGTTGGACTTGGACCTAGTACTGTAAACAGTGAGTCTACGAAAAAGTGTGTGTGTAAGCACGGCAACACTAATGGAATAAACACTTAGAGCAAGAACATGGGGGGATAGGGTAAAACAAATATTGCCCACTACGAGCAGCCGTGCCAAATACAGACTCGTCAGGCCTCAGGACCCATCGGGGGTTGTCATGGCCTTACATCTAAGGTTTGGATGCATAGGATGCGTCAAGATTTCAATAGTTGAACAGCCGCCTACCCGCCGCCTTCGTTCTCATTACGTCTTTACTTCGGGAAGAAGTGAACCGAACTGCGAAATTTCATCCAAGTATGTCTGGCGTGGTTAAAGTAGAGGCTTCGAGGCGACCCTTGCGCTTGATTTGAAAGTGATGGCAAGCACATAGTGCATTATATCACGATACCCCAAGTATCAATCACCTTCACCTTCTCATTCCCTTTCCACCAATTGCCCGTCAACTTAACGTCTTCGCCTTGATGGCAGTCCCGGAATACACGATCGCAGACTTCATTTATCGAGAGTCGTGGTGGAAGAATCGTGGTATGAGCTTAGCTAAGCGTATCGAAACAAATAATTTGCTTGACGATGTCGGCGCGCAGGCCTCCTAGTTTTAAATATCTATTTGATATTACCACTACTATCATCAGTATTGAACGGCCTTGATCAGTCCATACTAAACGGTCGGTCGTGAACATTCACTATTATATGGTCGACTCAAGTTACTTTAGGTCTGCAGATTTTGCCCGGATGGCAAGAATACTTCCATAATCCGCAGGGAAAAACCTTAGGTGGGCAGTCCTGGCATTGTTGTAACCATCAATTCACAGCTGTTAGGCCTCATAAATTCTGCCCAAGGCATTGGCGCCCTCAGCGTAAGCTGTAGCAGTTCGTTTAAATTACTCTCGGAGGCTCACTTTGGCTTTAGGGGATTCCATTTTCCCCTTATGTGTCTGACTTGCTAGGACGACGAGCAACTATGTTCATCGGGGCAACCATCGTGCTGGCTGGTGTCCTCACGCAGGCCTTATGTACCACCGTGAAAGTATTCATCGGCGCTCGTGTGCTCAGTAAGACTCCCATTTGTGGAAATGACTCGGACGCTTATCCCTATCTTCTAGTTGGCTTAGGCATAGCTTTCTCCATTAATGCTGCTCCCTTGCTTATCAGCGAACTTAGTTATCCAACGCATGTATGTCCAATCACCTCGTCCGTTATTTTCTGTCTCTAATCTCAGTTAAGCGCGGAAAATTGACTTCTCTATACAATTCGATGTGGTATTTTGGCAGCATTATCTGTGTGTAACATTCCGTGCCATCATTAGATTTAATTTCTCACATGTATCGCAGCGGCTTGGATTTGCCTGGTCGCATATGATCGAGCAGGGGCATCGCAATGGTCATGGAGAGTCCCTGTATTTATTCAAGCTTCTGTTCCTATCCTTCAAATGATGTTGATATGGTTAGCATTGTTGGCTCTTGAATTGCTCAAGTGACTTAGCACTTTTGATCGTGTTTAGGTTCATTCCGGAGAGTCCTCGATTTCTAGCCGCTAAAGGTCTGGTGAGCATTCGGCAGGAATTTCCCCAGTAAAGTAGAATTCATCGGTCGAGCTGTTCTCACAGGAATCGCAAGCTGCACGGATCCTCGCTCAGTACCATGCAAAGGGGACAATCAAATGTGACCATCTAGTAGCATTTGAGATGGCTCAAATCCGACATGCTCTGAACACTGAACGAGATATTTCCTCCAGTCCATCCTACCTGAAATTCTTCGCAACTCCTGGTAACAGAAGGCGCATGTTTATCATTATATCGATTGCAATATCCTCGCAGTGGAGGTTTGGCTAATCTCGTTCTAGTTTGGTACGGGAATTGATGCTCCTTTCAGTGGTAATGGTCTCGTCTCGTTTTACATCAACATTGTTTTGGACGGGATGTATGTTCTCAAGGTCGGCACGGTGGTACATTGGCTAAAAGTTCAACAGCGGCATAACCACAACTCGGACAAAAGCAGTGATTAATGGCGGTCTACAGGTTCATCCATGGTTTCTCAGAAGCCGGAGTTGATCCTTATCTTGTGTATATAGGTTTTTAATCTCGCTAGTGCTCTATTGGGGACAATGCTCGTGGACAAGTTGGGCAGAAGGAAGTTGTTCCTAACTTCGAATATTGGAATGTTGATCGGTCAGCACTATTCTGTGACATCATGCTAATTCCAGAATATCGCTTATCATATCGTCTGGACAGTCTTCTCTATGTGGACAGTTACCACCGCTCTCTTCCGCGAGACCGGGAGTCCCGTGGCTGTGAAAGGTAAGTGCGAAACCTTGTTGTACCTGGTGCAATCGTTAATCAAGCACGAACAGCTACTGTTCCGCTCATTTTTCTGTTCTACTTCTTTTATGACTTTGCGTATACGTCGATGCTTGTTTCGTACACACTCGAAATTCTGCCTTACAATATTCGCGCCAAGGGACTTGCAATTATGGTCAGACCTTTCGTGACTCATCTCTGAACACCGTTTAACATCCTGCACAGAACTTTTCTGCCTATCTTTCCAATACTTTTAACTCGTTCGTCAATCCATGGGCACTCGATGCCATTGGTTGGAAATATGTGAGTCATATCTCGTTCAAGTTTCTGATTGACAAACATCTCGCAAAGTACCTTGTTTACTGTGGATGGCTCGTTCTGGAGCTAGTATTCGTGATGGTGTTCATCATTGAGACGAGAGGTGACTTTTATTGTTTTGGTGGCTTGTGGAGCAGCTTTGTATTTTTTCTCCAGGTCGTACTCTGGAAGAAACTGCTGCTTTATTTGACGGCGTGAAACCTCCTCAGAATCCCACAGGACGGACTCGGAGGGATAGCATGGCTTTCGCCAGAATATCACAATTTTCTAGACCATCCAGGCTAGAGGATAACCCAGACAACTATTTCGAACTTCATGAAAGTAGCAGTGTCCGGAGTAGTGTCATAGGATTACCTTCGCACATCGAGCTTCAGGAACCCAGTAGAGTGCAGAGTAGTATCTTCGGATCGCCTTCTGATCTCAAAGGATAGTCTGAAGAGTCTGTTATTACATTTGTTACATAAATAAAAGGGACCACATCACGATATTGTATTTTATACCCTATTTACTTGCACATAAGCAGTACAGTGTCTGTTGGAACTATTGACTATTGATGTTCTCCGGTTTTGATCCAGACCTCAACACAGTCCTCTGAAGAAGGAAATGCTCCCCAACCGTCATGGTCAATTGCAACAGTTCGGGTGCCGTCAAACAAGCTGTGGAACGTTGCTCCTTGGTGCTAGAGAGTACGAGAGATGAGCAGATGTTATAGCTACAATTCATAATGGATACGTACTAGGCCAACGTTCATTCGAACTTTGGACGTAGTTTGGTCCAGCCTCGAAGAAGTGATTAACAGATGTGCATGTGCAAAAGACACGAAGAGACTTACATTGGGTCATTACTGAGTACAACTACACACCCAGAATGATCGGAATCGCCCATGCGCACAAACCCAATACAGTTTTTGTGCTCAAAGTAATCTACCATGGGTCCATATGCGAACGATTTCCGTGCAAGGAGTAACTGTTTCAGAGTGCGGGAGGTGCCCTCGTCAAAGCACTCATCATTTGGATACAAGTCACCATAGAAAACACATCTGCCATGACATTCGTGTCAGGGCCAGTGTTTTAGCGAGATGGCACCTACGGATATCCGTGACATCGCAGTAGGATGAGAGCGTACGCTTGAGCTTTGAAGTTGGTGTCCACCTAATTGAAGTTACTCGGTTTCTACCAAACCAAGAAGTGCGAATGGCTCACCCAGCTCTCCAGAGACTGGCCGACTTGCTGGAACAATCATTGGCCAAATCACGTGCAGTCATCAAACGCTTGCTTACCGTGCTATCACAGGAAACAGTTACTCATGGAATGGTAGATATCTGGTGCCAGCACTTACTCGTGATTGTCAACAAAAGTAACAGCATCCCCTGGCCTCAATTTTACCAGAGAACCTTCAAAAATAGTCCTCAAGTCGTATGAAGCACCTGCTTTGCTTGCTCTATGAAAGTTCTCGTGTAGTGGAACGTCGAAAAAGGAGGTCTGTTGCCATTAACCCCGACTCAGTGATGTCATGGAGGTGCACACCTGGCCATGGAACGCCCGAATATATGGGACTATAAGTTGCAAGCTGCTCTCGCTCAGGGGCCTGTAGATCACGGACTGCAGGGTGGACCTACTTCGCTGACCAGTACTCTGATACCGCAAACAATCGCTTCCTGCCTGGGTGGTTCCGAGTTCTTTTGATCTTCGATAGCAAAGCGGCTCCGTCACCAGGTGAATTAAAGAAAGAAACTCCCCCTTACAAACTCAAGAAGAAACTTGCGGTCCATGTGTTTGATGGCATCCAGTCTAAACCCGCAGGCACCTGTAGTCTAGAACGATTTCAAAAAATCACGCAAGAAACGGTGGAGACAAGGCGTACATCAAGGATCCACGAGCCCCATGAAAATAGATCATTCCGCACATCAGGGTGGCGGTGGTCAATCTATAGTCCCCAGATACATGATTAGATGAGCACTGCAACGAAAAGCTACGACGAACATCGATGCCTAGGAGATAATCATAGTTCCCATTCTCAGTGTCCACCCACCTTGACCAACCTTTGTGTCTTTCTGAAGAAATGCGAAATACACCATTAGTTTGGGCGAGCTCATCCCAGTCCAACCCTTGGATGATTTCAGTCATAAAAAAACAAAGGTCCAACACAGACTGACCCGTAAAATGATTGAAATTCCACCGCATGCTACTATACTGGCTTATATGTTTACTTCCAGCCAATGAAATTATAATGTATTGAATCACCTTCCCAAGCCGTCCAGGAAAATCAAATGCAGTCCAACCCTGTGGATGATATTAAAAAAGGCCCCAGAGCAGGGAAGGAGAGTCATACCTTGACTGGTCTCTCGTTCTCAATATCCCGCAACCGATTTAATGGGTCGACGCGTACAGCACGAAAGGCCTCTATTCTGTCTGCACCGAGTTTGTGCTTATGTGGTGCACGACTGAGTGTGAGCGGATATTCATGGGATGTAGCCAATATCCTTACATTGAGAACTGCATCGATGATAACGTTCATATCGCATTGCCTTGCACAATCACAAGCTCTCAAAAGGTCTTCCTTTTTTCCCCACCTCGTAGCAATGGAGCCTTTCTGGTCGAATTCGCCAAGATCCCACTACACGAAGTCTGTATAGAGTGTTGGAACAAGTGTTACGGGACATCGTACCAAGTCATAAGCGTCATATCCGCGGCCCGTCTACAGCAACCGTAGTACAATGGGATTGTGAACATATTATGAGAACTGCGGACTCTCACCTGTTCCATTGCTTTGTTCGGCGGAGGGAGCCAGATCTGCGTGAACCCCAGTGCGGCCAAGTGCGGGGCTTCTTTCGCAAGATGTTCCCACCAGCTCATGTCTGGGTGCCGGGCATCCCAGGTGAAAAATTGTACCTTGAAGGACCCATTTTGAATGAGCATTTCGGCATGCAAATTGTAACTGACAACTCACCATCATAGGATTCTGAGAGCTTCCATCAGGCCCAAGTTGCATCGCTGGGAGGGATGGAGGCACCCATTTGAGTAGCAAGCAATCCAACCAATACCTGAGCTGGCGGTAGATGAGGCTCATCGAAAAGCACACAGAGTTCATGACATCAATTGGCCGTCCTGCTACCTTCACATATGTTGTACAACGCTAACTTTAAGGTAGGCTACCAAAGTTTGGCACCGGCATCTTCCGAGGCCTATAAATCTCCTCGAAGCTGTGTTCAAAATTTTTCACCGTTTACATGACCACCTTCTCACCACTCATTCCAGGAAGCGTTCCGCTCACCAATGGGATGAGGGCACCGTGTGTATGTATCACAGGATGGTCTATACAGAGGAAAGCCTCTTTAATCACTCTAATCGCGAATATTCACGTTGAGAGGAGTTTCATGATGTGGCGACAAATTTCCTTTCCCTTTGGCTCATGTAACACTTTGCTATGCTTATACCTATTGCTGCAATATAAATGTATGTGATTTTTCTCTAGCTCGACGTGAGTGCCCGCTGGTCGAAGAAATCCATGTGTTCTTGCTTCAGTGCGCATGAAGTGTCACAGGCGCTGTGGGGTAAAAATACAAAGCTCAAGCTTTCAGCAACTTTCAAGGGTCAAATTTCAAATTTGACTTCAAGTGTCAAACTACCGTGACGGAGGCCTGGACGCACTGACCTGGAACCTGCAGGTCGGTGGTTGCTGGACGGCCCATGTTTCACACCGACATCTATTGCCACTCATCTTTCTGGCACTAGTAGTTCATTGCTTCGGCATCGTTAGACGGCTGTGTGCGTCTTTGGCGACTCCAGGCTCTCAGATCGATGCACCATCAGCCTTCCATCGCCATCCGCTGGCACGCCAATTCAGCGCGATGTGTGACCTCCATGGATGACAAGTACATCCTCAGTGGCCTCGCGTGCCGCATGACCTTGCCCCTCCAACCTGAGTGTGTACGGTTGAATAAATGCGATGTCAAGGTTGCTGACATTGTTTATTCTTCTGACAGGACTTCAATATACCATCGAGGGTATCTTATGAAAGCGTAATACTTGCTCATCCTTTGGACCAACTTTTGTTATTCGGTATGGAATTGGCAGGGCGAATTCACGTAGAGCTCTTGGGCTCAGAGCTTGAGCATGAACCGCAGGCGTGACCAGCTGAGGATTTCAAAATCGCGGCCTTGAAGAGACATTGCCGCCATGGTGGTTCGGTAACGAGTCGGTGTATGGATTCCTCAGATTACGAGTCCTAGTGTTGTCGGTAGACCGCTGCCGTTCTAGTGCCATTCGCCACGGCAGAGGTCCAACAGGCGCCTGGGCTAATATTGTTCTACCATGGTAAATCCCTATTTGCCAGGTTCTGGCGGTTCTGGCGACAAAATTCCCCACCAACAGTTCTGCCCGCACTCGCTCGGACTCATGACTAACGCATATTTTCCCATATAAAAATGAGGACGTCTGGTTCCCATATTCCTACAACCATGACTGATTTCGCTACTCCAGCACAAGTAAAAAAGCCTCACGTCGCACTAATCACCGGCGCAGCCCAAGGTATCGGACGCGCCATTGCCCTGCGGCTCGCAGAGGACGGACTTGACATCGCCATCGCGGACTTGAAATCACAGCGCACGAAGCTCGACGGCGTCGCGGACGAAGTGAGGGTACAAGGGAGGCGGTGTATTGTCTTGGAATGTGATGTATCACAAGAGGAGGAGGTCCAGCACATGGTGCAGGCTACAGAGGAAGAGTTCAATGGTTTGGACGTGGTGGGTGTCTCATCGGCTGTAAACCTGCCAATGGTCTGATGGATGATGTTCTAGATGGTAGCGAATGCAGGTCAAATCATTGTGAAGCCTGTGGTTGACTGTAAGCCAGCCCCGTCTTTGATGCGCTTTGATGGTGACCGTCATATCCCAATAGCTACACTCGCCGATTTCGATGGGATCTTCAACACCAATGTGCGCGGGACGTTCCTGTGCTTGCGTGCTGCAGCCAAGGCTATGATCAAGCGGGGGCGTGGCGGGAGGATCATCAGTATGCACGACCCTTAGTTCTTCTGTATTTGGATGACAATGCCCTTGTCATAGGCGCGTCGTCGGTATCAGGGAAGAAAGGGATACCGTTAACCAGCATCTACTGTGCGTCGAAATCTGCCATTCGATCATTCACACAGGCGCTCGGTATGCAGCCAAGAGGTTTTATTACCTCATCTCATTTTTCTGTTCATGCGTTTCAGCGAGTGAAATCGGGTCACACGGCATCACCGTAAACGCCTACGCGCCTGGGCCAGTTGATACGCGTCTCTGTAAGTTATATTATTTTTTCTGCTACTATCATCTCCCTGCCTCCCATCCACCACTCATTTCTTTGTTAGTTTATGCAGCCCGATGCTGATACGGTGTCCAGTGCATGACTCCACCGAAGAATTCGCGAAACAGTTAGGGTTTCCTGATGGCAAGACTTTCATCCAAGGTGTATGTATCAGTATTTCTCTTTCGGGGTGAGGTCTCCCAATCCTCTCAATTGCTTTACAGTACCAAATGAACGCGGCGCTGCCGCGGATCGGAACACCGGAAGACATTGCGGGCATGGTGTCATTCCTCGCCGGAAAGGACTCTGTTTATATCACTGGCCAGACGATCACAATTGATGGTGGAATATGGATGGATTAATTATATACTTCTAGCTGTGAGAACTGCAGCATAAATGCAACTTGTTTGCAAACCATGAACCCAGAAATAAAACTCTTGAAGTGACCAAATCTTTACTTGGCTTCCTACAAATAAGGTTGCGCGCCATTGTGGGTTCATAAGCACATTTTTGGCACATACGACCGAAGTGCTTGTGCGCAAGTGACGTATTGAAAAACGACACTGGTTCCTACCAGAGTCAATAGACAAACCCTCAAGAAATTCACCTGATACTGCCCGATCATATCTGAATCTTCAAGAGCCTACAAGGGTAGCCGCGCGCACTCCCGCGACTACTGCAGCGAGTACCACGACTAGTCATTGAGTCAGTGAAAGCTGAGCGCTGAACTCACATGCGGGTATATAAGATGTACATAGTAGATATTCTAGTTTGGTGACAGAGGGCGCGATGTTGTGACCAACAACTCGCCAGTCACCTCACGTCTCCCATCGAGAAGGATTCAAGACTAAGCATGACGTCCATTGATTACATGAAAGACTTCAGCCAACTGCCGCGCACCCACCTGGGATAGACTTCATCCGCGAGTTTTGGTGAAACTTGGCCCTGTGCTTGATGGATGTAATCGTCGCGGCGCATCTTTCACGGGCGACAGCTCGGTAGGGATTCCTAGGCCGGTTCCATCCTGCGGGGGTTGAACCCGAAAGTTTCAGCGAACCATCAACTAGAGAAACGTGTAACATACCTGATCCCAGTGAAACACCAGAGGCTGTTGTTGCGTGGAAGGGAAGATACCTACATTGAGCTTCCGTTTTTTCTTCTTAGGTGCTGGATCTTGGTCGTCCTCTGCAGCGCTATCCGCACCCGCAGCAGATTTTGATGTCTTGGCTTGCGACGACTCGCCAGCTTTCTTCTGGTTCTTGGCTGCGGATTCAAGAGTACGTTTCTTTGATGCCTTCTCATTTGATGCGGTGGCGGTCTTTTTTGCTGGTGCACGCTTTGGTTTCTCTGCTGCAAGTGTTTCATCGGCACTGTCTTCCTGAGATGCCTTCCGTTTCCCTTTTGCTTTGGCGGAAGGTTCAATTAACTCAATGTCACTATCAGCTGGCTTCGAGCGCTTGACCGGTTTTGGTTTTGGTTTTGGTTTTGATTTCGGTTTCGGGCGAGTTTGATTGACCTCCTCTGGTGCTAAGGGAATAGGAGGAGACGTTGTGTTGCTCTGGGATTATCATGCGTTGAGACATAGCATAGGCGCATGAAAACGTGCCTCACCTTTGGAGCAGCGGATGTTTTGAGCGCAGCAGCTAGCTGAGCCTTCAGGTCTGATATCTCTTGCTCAAGTTTTTCTGCTGCCTTTTTCACATCTGCAGCCTCATCATCAGCCTTGTTCCGGAGCTTTTGCTGCTCCCCGGCTTCGGTCTATAAACAAACGATCTCTTGAGCATACAATGTGACAGCTGGAGGAAAAACCTGACCTTCCACTCATGGAGGACTTCCTTGAGTTTAGTGGTGCGACCCTTCTCCTTCTCGAGCGCTTTATCACGTTCTTGGATCACTGCATTCGCTTCCCTTAATTGAACATCCGACTCGACGCTCTTCTTCCGCAATATCTCCAGGTCTACATCATCACCTTTCTTCAAGCCCTGCCAATTGTCAAGTTGACGTTGCAACTTGGCATTATTATCCTTGTGATCCTCAAGCTCCCGCTCGAGTTGAGTCACCCTCGCTTGTAGACCGTCACGTTGCACAGTTATCCGGGAAAGTTTTGAAACATTTGTAACAGTAGTCGCGTCTGCATCTGCTTGGGCTTCTCGTAGTCGGCGCAGTTCATCCTACTACTAAGTTAGACCATTGGTCATTTATGAGAATATTGGCACTGAAGAACCAGACCTCGACATCTTCGCGTTGCTTATGAACTGCTACAATTTCGTCCGACTTCAGCTTCAACTCGGATGAAAGCGTTGCGTCTCTCGTTCGTAAGTCGAGGATAGTCTTCTGGTACTGTTGATCCCGAGATTTAAACGCATACACTGCTTGAGCCACTTGAGAGTCGAGATCTGCTTGGAGGTCCTCTATTTGACTCTCCAGTTCTGCCTCCCTAGCCTGGAACATGGTGATCTTGTAATCCCTTTGTATACGCGCAAGCCTCTCGCGCCGTGCAATTTCGCGCTCCTTGAGCACTGCGATTCGTTCGTCGTCCAAAGCACATGCTGTCCTGAGATGAGCAATCCTATGGCACGCCTGTAAAGCATCGCAACCAGCATGCCACTCCTTTTGCTCTGCTCGCCATTGCTGTTTTATGACGTTGACAGTGTCCTTGGCGCGAGTTTGTTCAAGACTGAGTTCATCGTTCAGCTTCTTGATGGTGTGTTCCAAATTCCGAGTCTTCTGCACTAGGTTCTCTATGTGACCCTGCTGCGATGCGACCATCGCATCGTGCGGAGCGAAGGGAGCCGCTATTCGCACCGGAGTTGGTGCTCTCTTCAAATTGGGCTGCGGCATCAACTGTGCTACATTAGATCGAAATGACACGTTTAAGGAGAAACATTCTAACCGATACTCATGAACAAGTGTCAGAAGTTCGTGGTCACTGGTAAACTATTAGAGGTCCGATGAGACCGTTTACCTTGCTCGTCTGAAAGTCAGTTGAGTTGTTGGGATGACGAGAAGGTACAAGTATTAGTAAACAAATGTATTCTTCCAGTGCACCCAACTTTGATAAATATTAAGTCGCGCAGGGCCCGCTACCTTTTCTTTTTCTTTCTTTCTTTCTTTCTTTCTTTTCTTTTGGCTCGCGATCAATTGATTTTGTGTTATAAATAAAATTCAGACTTTGAAGTTGTTGTGTGATTTTTGCCTGCGAAATATAGGAATCGTACTAGTGCAGTCACGAAGTCACCATAGGGGATAGTAGTAGTCTCTAAGTGATAGACACGACAGCACCATAGATCGGAATTTGATTTGCCAGCGCTTTATCTTTGCTCCCTAGTAGCTCACAGTATGATTAACTTCAGTGCCAACGCAATCACACGTACTAATCGATATCTTCTCAAGGCTAATTTATTGACTGTGACTAGCCTGAGGAATCAGAATAGGAATATGATACTATACTTGTCATGATGGCTGGCCTCAGGATTCGATCTTGGCAAGATTCAATGTTCCGATTGTTATCGTTTCAATGTGATTGAACAGTCCGGGAACCAACTGCGAGCAGCGAAGTATAAGAATGTTGAATGGATACGACTTGGCGTCGGTGCTTGCCCAGTATTCATCTTCACATGGCGTATGTCAATGCCTATCAACCCCCTCCTCCAGCGAAACCTCCTTACGGACTTCATGGTCCCGTACCCTATGACATCAACGTCGCCTTTCCGCTCGACTTTACTCAGCTGGAGACCCCGCGTCTGAAGCTAGCGCCGTTCATCCCATCCATCCATGCTGCAAAATATCATGCAGCAATATCAGACCCTGCGCACCTCTACCGTTACTATCCCTTTTCCAACATTGAAGATCCAGAGTCGTATCTCCTGTTCATGGACACCTTCGTGCGCCAGAACCCCTACAGTGTTCTCTTCGCAATCATCGACAAGACAACCCCAGACCCGGACTATCCGGAGTGGGGAGGGAAGCTCGCTGGGACAATTGCACTCCTCAATTATTCGCCGACGAACCTATCAGTGGAGATTGGGATTGTGTGTATCCTGCCCACATTTCAGCGTACACATGTCGCAACGCATGCAGTAGGAGTACTCCTCAAGTACTGCTTTACCATGCCATGTGCATCCCAGTCTGAATCTGGGTTGGGGTTGAGAAGAGCACATTGGTATGCGCATTCGGATAATGAGCCATCCCTGAGACTTGCTGCTCGCATGGGGCTCAAACGCGAAGGAACTTTGAGATGGGCATGGGTATTGCCTGTCGGGAAAGTACTTGGAAAGACACCCAGGGAAACCGATCTGCTGGCAGGACCTGGAAGAGACACTGCAATTATGGCCATGTCATGGGAAGACTGGGAGGACGGAGCAAGAGAAATTGTAACGACACAAATGGCTCGGATGGAATAATGCATGGGCAGTCAAATCATGCCGAGGAATGCAATAGACAAATGTAGAAACAATGGTGATATACACAGCACTGGATAACATACGCGGGAATCGATGGACGTGCGCGATCACGGTCCATGTAGTTGAATGAATCCGTCCTCTGGTATGCCTCTTGCTGACCTTCTCCTCACATCTGGAGACATACTGGCACCCATGCTGTCTCTCATACCCATCCTCGCGGGAGAAGCCCCATCCGTTCCAGGACCGTAGAAGTGACTGGGCGGAATGCCATTGAATGGGACGTTCGAGTAACCCCCAAGATTGGGATGACGTGGGGTCACTTGAGACATGCCCGGCGATGCATATTGATAGTTATGATTTGAAGAGGTCGAGTGATTTCGAGTAATACGAGAAGGATCGTGTGCACGAAAGTCGGGAGGCTGCATTGAGGTTCGAGCGGCATTTTCCTCCTCGCGTTGCTGTTTCTGGTACTCCATCAGTGGAGACGAGTCATAGTATAGGTCAGACCCTTGGTCTACAAGAAATCTGAACAACTTTCAATTCCCTTTGAATACGACATGGCTAGACGACGCACTGTTGAGTTCCAACATCCCACTGTGGTCCACGTAGAGCACGGGCTGTACTAAGCAATGAGTTCCACTCCGATGCAGCCTCCTACATGGAAAATTCCAAATGTTAAAGCAGTTGTGCAGGCAGCATGGCACTCACGATAGCCTGAGCTACATTATTTGAGTCATAGTTGGGCTGGTGAGTGACCACACGAATTTTCTCTTTCCTAGCCAGTGCTTCAACATGCGCAGAAAATTTTGCGCCTATCCTTTGAGCACCGTGGCGCGGAACCTTGATTCTGATGGCTTTTGCTGGCTTCCCAGGTGACATGGCAAGCAGTACCGTTACGTACGGCGAGGGATAAGGAACTTGGGCTATTATCCGGAAGATGCCGACAATGTTTACTCCTTCTACACTCGGCTTAGTTCAGCTGATATGATATCGATTGACTACTCCGATTGTACATATTAATATTTTATCTTAAGCCTACTCAAGGAGTCCTGTGACATATTCGCCATCGAAGCACCTCATGTAGCACGCGTTGCATGCAGCCTGTGTGCAAGTCGACTTTTACTCGTGACTTACTCTTGCGGAATGGGCCATGCCGCAGAATGGGTTTAAAAAACCATGCCTGCGAAGGCAGGGATCTCCTCCACTCAAGAATGCGCGGCTTGGTGTTCGCTTTGCTGATCCTTGCGTTATTCGATGGCACGCTTGCACAGAATTACATCTCTCCTACTGTCGATGTCGGGTATGCCACATATCTCGGCAATAGAACATACCCAAATACGGTGGCATACCTCGGGATACCGTATGCCGAGCCTCCTGTAGGCGATCTGCGTTTCCGTGCAACTGTCCCTCTGAACACGACACGCGTGAGTGAAGAGGCCAACTTGAACGGGGAGGCAGTGATCAACGCGACCTACTACCCTGACTTTTGCATCCAAGGAACAACGGGTGGTATGTATGATTGCCTTCCTAAAATATTTTTTCTAACACTGTAGTCCAGCTGGGGATGCGGGAGGAGCAGGATCAGAGGACTGCTTAAAGGTCAACGTCTACTCACCCTTCGGTGCCCAAGAAGGCGACAACCGTACGTTTTACTATAGGTCCTACGCACTCAAGTTTCTCACTACTCCGATGGATCTATGTAGTGCCTGTGTTGTTCTATATCCATGGCGGAGGTAAGTCGTGTTTTCAGGGACTACCGGACGTGTTTACTCAATCTCATACTTCTCATCATGACAGGTTATATCTATGGAAATCCACGTAACTGGCCCTTTGATAGCTGGATCAATCAAAGTCCGAACGTCATCATCGTATCCGTTTATTATCGTCTTGATTCTTTCGGCTTCCTAACCACTCCCGAATTCGCCGACACTACATACGGTGACTTTAATGCGGGGTTTAAGGACCAGATACAGGCACTCAAATGGGTCAAATCATACATCAGCAAATTCGGTGGTGACCCGACCAAAGTGACTATCAACGGTCAGAGCGCCGGCAGTAGCTCAGTGGAGCTACACATGATTGCCAACGAAGGTGAACAGCTTTTTTCTGGCGCTATTGCGCAGAGCGTCTTCAGGACGCCCCTTCCAACCCCTGAGCAACAGCAGGTATGTGGAGCGCCTTACCGAGATGAGCACCCCATCTAACGCGCATGAACAGCCCCTCTTTCAATTCTACGCATCGTATGCGGGGTGTGGAACGGGTTCTGTGGCAGACCAAATGACATGCCTCCGTGGTGCAAGCGTTAGTGCGCTTGCACGGGCACAGGATGCTGCAGCCCAAGGAAATTTGTGAGTTCTGCCTACTCTGCCTGAGGTACTCGTTCCCGCAGTTGATGAGTGGCAGTTCCGGGTCGTACAATTTATTTCGCCCCGTCTTGGACGGCATGCTGATTACCGGATACCCTACGTTAAAGTTCCAACGCGATGAATTCACACATGTTCCGCTTATAGTTGGGTATGCTGGCACTTGAGTTATTTCGGTGCCGCGCTACCGCTGATAACACCATTTCATAGGGCAACCTCCAATGAGACTCTTTCTGGCGGGACGAACATCTCCCTGGCACTTCAGAAATTTTTCCCATCACTGACAGACACCGACATTCGGGAATTCTTGCTTCTATATCCAGTAGATAAATTTAGTTCTCTGAGTCAGCAATTCCAGGTGGCCACAGGTGAGCCCGAACTGATATGCGGTGTAAGTTTGAACTTCATACCGCTGTGCTATGCTTGAGGCATGCTAACAATACGCATCAGCGCCAGGCCATAGGCGGCCCATCTTCGCTATATTCCAATACTTGGACTTATCGGTACAACACACCTAACCCGACGAGCGGTACCGATGTCGTCTCACATGCTGCGGAAAACTGGATGATGTTTGATGGCACTAACACGGGGTGAGCATATCTGACACTGAGTCCATCTGACTTAAAGCACAGGCTCATAGAGATGACGTTCTAGTTTAAATGGCTCTACGACATTTACACCACAAACGCCCGTTGAACTCGCGTTCGCTTCCGAACTCATTGCTTACTGGCTTTCCTTCGTGCGCACTGGCAATCCGAATACTTACAAGCTGGACAAGTCTCCTGTGTGGGAGCAGTACACTGAGTTCAACCCAGTGCGGATGGTTCTGATGCAGGACCCGCAAAATCTGACGACTGTGAGTGGTAGCTATATGGAGAGACAGCCTGTTGCGGAGGCCGCTAGGTGTGCATTTGCAATTAGCAAGGTGCAAGCTTGTGAAAATTAGGAGTGACTTGTCTGGCTCATTTACATTGTACTTACAAACTACTAGAGTATGGTGTATTAATCGATTACCCTTGATGCCGAACTCGCAAGAAGAACCGAACAAGTATCTAAATGTTTCGACCGACGAAACCCTCCAAAACTACGTGGGAGTCGGAAAGAAGTAGAATGTTTTCAACTTGTACTACGTAGGGTGACGTCACGTATGTCGATGACGCCTTGCATGATCGATGCCTGCAAAAATAGCCTCCCCAGACTATAGGCTGTCCATTCTCCTACGAAATAGTATCGACTCTACCGAATATATGCCAAGCTACAGCAGCATGAGTATTCTTGTCGATGGAATATACTATGATAGTTGAATTCAGGCTGTCCAATTCGTTGATCGAGAGCAGTCTCAGCCGCAGATGTGCAAACTGGTCAAGTTCAAGGGTTGTAAATAAAGCATTTGGTACAGTCCGAAGTTTGAGATCTTGAGACTGCTGTTTGACTGGCGGACCCTCTGAAGACAGACATCATTTCAGGCACTAAACACCATGTTCAGGTCAAGGTGCACACTCCACCCCTGCACGCCACACTGACATCATCGCTCCGCTCCCTGCAGTTATAAAAGACGTCACATACATATTCCATTGTATTCAGTTTTCCCCCTTTACACAAACACTATGTGGTTCACGAACGATTCTGAAGAGGCTCAAGCACACTCGCAGGTAAGCTGCAGTGATGTGTTATGTTGACTGGTCATCTCAACGATCTGTAGGTGAGTGGCGGACACACCGCCAAACTGAGCCATGAGCTCATTGCCGCTGCCGCGTCATACGAGGTTTGTCTTTCGTGCCTGTTGAGCACGATGTTGTTATCGATCACATCTTAGGCTGCCAAAGCGTACGAGAAGCATGTCCAGAAGAATGGAAAACCCGCAAATCATGCGCAGGCTGTGGAACTGCTGTGAGTATCATCATGCAAGATGGTCTCGAACTCATCTGAAAACTCTCTTCGTAGCGCGGCGCTGACGGGCGGCTTTATTGACCGCATTGCAGAGACCAAGGGAATGGACGCACTTGATAAAGAAAAATCCAAGCATGCAGGTGCGATCTTCAACCTTTGAATTATACAACGCCCTGAATCAGTATTTTTGTAGCACACGAACGCGCTAAAAGCGCCCTCGAGAAACAAGGAGAATTTTGATTGTGCCATAGTAGCAGGTTGAACGTGCACGTTGGACTTGGTAGCACGATGTACAATGTAGTAGATCAAATTCCAGAATGTGCAACACAAGTCTGGCCTGCAGTGTCCTGAACAAAAAAACATCCGCGTGATGTAAAACCAAGTTGGGACACATTGCATTCATCAATTTAGCACCGCCGAGTTTGAAACCATTATTTTATTTATCCACTAGATAGAGGAAGGCTTTCAAGTTAACCACAGACTAGTGACCAGTGAAGGATGTTTTTGGGTGTCGCTCAGACGCTCGTCGAGGAGAGAGCGTAGGTAGGCTACTATGCGAGGCGCACCATCTGGGAGGGAGTGGTAAGTGGGGAAAAGAAAAGCTCAACGACGGATTCGTTATCGAGCAAACGAATGAAAAGGAGCGTTCACGGTCTCGGCCATTCCTAAATAAGGATCAACAAGTACAAAGAACGCGTCAATACGGTTGTCCTCCATCAAGACCTTGGATTTGCATTAATCGTGGAAGCAGTATAGATACATCGATTTTAAGTCGAGATACCTACAAGACATTGCGCAAGTTATGTCCCGAACTTCTGCTTCTCTTATTCCCTCAGCACCTGGACCGTCAAGTCCACTCACAAATTCGTATACTTACCATTCTTCAACGCCTACAGCACCAGGGCCATATATCCTTGGTGTTGATGAGGCTGGTCGTGGCCCTGTACTTGGGCCGCTTGTTTACGGTGTTGCCTACTGCCCTGTATCTTGGAAGACCGACTTAGAGCAACTGGGTTTTGCCGGTAAACGTCTCTCAAGCGCTCAATTAGATCATAACATGAGCCATATCTTCTACCAGACTCCAAAACACTCACTCCGGAAAAACGAGCCCAATTATTACGTGTGCTTAACTCTGATCATCAGAATCTCGGATGGTCAGTCCGAGTCATCAGGTACGCACATCCGAAGTTCTATCTTTTGTGAGACTTCTCATGGTGACTAGCCCACAAGCCATATCAGCTGGGATGTTGAGGATTCCGCCAACAAACCTCAACAAGCAATCCCAGGATGCAACCGTATTGCTCATACGCGACGTTCTTCAGCGTGGACTCCAGTTGTCTGAAGTTGACATGCTCCCTGTGTTTGCGAATGAATACTAAACTATCCTCTGGTTAGGTATATGTGGATGCACTGGGAAACACAACTACTTATGAAGCGTATCTTTCTTCACAATTCCCGGGAATAAGTTTCACCGTGACAACGAAAGCAGACTCGAAATTCAAGATTGTAGGAGCAGCTAGCGTGGCGGCAAAGGTGACAAGGGATGCATGTGTGGATGGTTGGACCTTCGAGGAACTAATTGAAGAAGACGACAATGTAGCAAGGAATGCTCGAGAAGAAAACTGGAATAGAGAGTTCGGGAGTGGCTATCCATCGGGTATGTTACTCAAGTCGCAGGAAATTCTGCCTCCTTGCTTAACGCAGTTGCAGATCCAAAAACTCAAACCTGGGTAAAGAACTCACTCGACCCTACTTTCGGTTTCCCATCCATAGTCCGGTTTTCGTGGACGACTGTTAAAGTCATACTGGAGAAATCTGCTCACTCTGTACAATGGTAATGATATTTTTCTTTCACTGGCCAATACCCAACTTCTCCGTCCCATTTCACAGGATTGACGAGGGACAAGAGTCATTAGTGAAGGCATTCGAGGGCGGGAAGGGGAGAGAGAAAGACCGATGCATTGTCACTAAGGACCTTGGAATTCAGAGTATTGGAACGCTATGAAAGCACTCTGTACAGCATGACACCACATTATTGCATCCCTTGCTTCCAACCTCCCACATGGCCAGTTCTGTAGTTTCTGGAATAGCAATAACTGATTCGAATTCTGGAGGCAATTTTGCTCCGTCTCCAGCCAACCTCGCCCGCCTACGAAATGAGGAGGCTGACAATTACAAGGTGACAATAAAGCTATATGTCAGCCGCCATGCTGCACTAGTACTTATATGCTAGCAGCGGTAAGTACTGCTCTTATACCCTTTGTAACCCGACCGCCGAGTCGTTCGTAAACAAGTCCGCCACTGTCCTTACTCGTCAGCGCTCGCGAAGATGTCTTCTATTCTGGGCACCTTTGTCCTCTTTATTCACAAATCTTTGTCATTGATTACAGGACTGTTCCGCTCGTTCTTCGGTCTCTTCACTAGTAGGAAGCGGGCGACTCAGGAGTCCGATACACCAGGAACTGCGGGCCAGAACTTCTTCACTATCGTTCAACTTGTTTCATCCCAGAAGCCGAAAGGGTTGAAGCCTTTCGTGCTGCCACAGAATGTCGTCCTGCGGCGGCTTGAAGGTGCCAGATGTAGGACTACCCAAGGCCAAGAGATGGCATCGTCGACGAATGTCAGTGACCCTGAGCTTGGTCGTTGTGATGTCGTCAATCTTCGGGGATCTCCACAACGGTCTCATCCCCTGATCGATCGCCCGGAATTACCTATGCCTTCGTTTTCTCCTCCCTCTCCCTACGTATTCCCGAAGCATTCCAATGAATATGTGTTCCGCAGCTCTTGGCCACCTGTCTTGGACTCGAAGCTCCAGCCCGGTAAGAACTCGCTTCCCTGCGACACAGACCTGTCGACGTCCCTGTCATCTGCTTCCCTCAAAGTATGGACCAGCTCTCCTCAAGGCAAACAATTCCGCTCGCCCACCCATCCGAACTGCTCCTATTCGCCGGGTGCAGGAGAGAATCGCTTCGCTTCTCCGTTCGGCGACCGAGGCAGCACATACTTTGCTCCATACTTCAAGGGTATCCCCTCTGTTGCATCTGCATCTGATCTACTCGACTTCTCGGTCTATGCTAGCTCCCCGCGTGTCAACGTGGATTACTCCTCCCCCATCGATGCTTCCAGTGACACCCAGCTGCGGGAGAAATTGAAGTCCAAGAGCTCTACTGTGATCTACGGCCCCACCATTCGAGAGGTGTTCACGCTGCGTCCTAGCTACGGCACGCGTACTCCGGGGGGTGGAGGACGCAACTTCCGGAAACTCGTTTCGTCCTCACCCCCTTCGTCGTCGATCTCGTCCGTTTCCGACTGGTCGACGTCTGGTCTCTTTACGAGTGCGGGTGAACGAACATCTTCCTCTCCTTGCACGACGCACACAAGATCACTCTCGGCTCTCTGTATCTCGAGTCCTTGCGACCTGTCTGATGCTGAAATCGGCGGAAATCACCCTGGCTCCTTTCCACGAGTCTCTGTCCGGCCTGTAGGATTTCCTGCGAAGAGCCTCGTTCCGGATACCGTATCCTGCCCTGACATACCTTGTTCTATCGTTCCCGCCACCGCTGGTGAGGGTGAAGCCATCATTTCTTAATACTATGCAGTAGTTGAATGGGACGTGAAGTTTGCATGATCATTTCTCAGACGTATCAAGAGAGTAGCTGTACAACATGAACGGATGCTCGTGGGGACATTTCGAGTGGACATCAGATATCGTTAGCATAAAAACGTCGAGGATAGGAAAGCTAGTGTACAACCAAGAGGAGCTTACAACAACAGAACCAGCTGTAACCAGATATTGAGATAACTGAACCTTAGAACATTTGAGCAAGCTTTTCCGTGCTAAATCCTTTATGTCGAGGGACGATGAGACAAGGGAAGGGCAATGGATGGCTGAGGAGGTATTAGAATCAGAAATGCACACAAAAAAAGAGGCTTACGAAGTGATGCCCGCAGTAAACTTCGGATTTACATTGATATTGTTGCCTTGCTCGTCTTTGCATTTCTTGATATCAAAGATAGCAAGGATCGAGACGATCGCAGACCAGATGGATGCATCCGCGATATATCGCCCGACGCCTGTATGATGTCACGATCAGAATCATCAACACAGGGAGGCGAATAGAGCTCGGAGAGCGACTGACAAATTCTGCGACCCGCACCAAAAGCAAAGCTCACGGTGTCATCGTTCAGCTTGCCGTCGGCGCCGAAGAAGCGCTCGGGTTTAAATTCTTCTGGGTTGGGATACTTGGCCTCGTTGCGTGTGATTGCCCTTTGATAACGATCAGCGGTAAAAACATGATAAGACAGTCGATTGGTAAGTGCTCACCATGTGTTCGTTATAATCGTAGCCCCTGATGCGTGTCAATCGACAAGCTACAAGTTATCACACATGTCGCACCTTGGGGAATGAAGTATCCATTGTAGACGTCATTATTCGTGGCAGCGTGGGGAATGCCTGTGTCGTTTAAATTGAGTCCGTCACTCACAGCATATAGTTCGTACGATACAAACTTAATGGTATAGTGGGGTGCCACCGGAGAACTTCCCGGAGAACAGCCTCGACATATGGCAGTGATGCTCTATCCTCGAAGTTCGGCAGCCTGACCGAACCGACTACAGAGTCGATTTCGGCCTGTGCGCGGGCTTGTACTTCCGGGTTTTGCAGCATCGTCAAGATGAAAATAAACAAAGTTGATGAGGTCTCAGAGAGAAAAACTGTTAGCAACATTTTCGTAAGCGCGATAGTCACGATATGGCTTACTGTCTCCGAGGCAGCTAAGAGGGAAACAATAACGTGAGGGATCAGCTTGAATATTAAGATTACATCAACATACCTGCGACGGCAGTCACGGCGCTCTCTTTGATTGCTTTGACATACGTCTCAGACGCATTTTCATCTTCGGCTTTTCTCAAAGAATCAGCGACCATGGATGAGGATGCTGAGCCTGACGCCTAGTTCACCTCAGATCAGATGCATGACTAGTGGTAAGAGATGCTTGAACCCACCATATTCTTTTCGACGTACTGAAATGGCGCCTCAATCATGTCCTCGGCGTACTTGAGGGATAAGATAGCAGTCCGCTTGAACGAAGCTCCAGGAAACCAGGATGGAATGTGCCGCACTGTATGTCTGTGAGATATCAAGTAGTCACAAAAGAGCGAAGAAGCTCACAAAATGGGAATGCGCCAAGGAAAGCAGCAACCTCGGGTTTGATCGAAGCCACCGCTAGGTTGACAGCTCTGTCGATGATGGAAATAATGGGATCATCCCTTGGGGCAGTGTCGTAGCCGTAAACGACAGACATAATAATAGAGGTTGAGTGCCTGATCTGCGAGATCAGCATCAAAATAGTACACACTGTATCAGTACTCCTACGTCTGGAAATGTGCCCTCCAGTTAACTGGGTCTTCAAGCAAGTTGTTCAACAGCTCTCGTGCCTTACGAAGCTGCATTGGTTGATATGTAAAAGCTGCTTCTGCGCGAAATGCTTGGTGGAACAATCGTCGGTGGAGCCTCCAACGATCATTATACTTGATCATGACAGAATTAAATGACCAGCCAAAACTGCCGTGATTCGGTAAATCTGACATTTGCATGCGAAATTTAAATTGCACGTACAAGTCATTCGTCAGGCACAGAATGCCAGGTCTGTCGGAGTAGTTGTTGGAGCGCCTCTCTAGCAGGTCCCTCGCGACTTTCTCGGTGTTAATCAAGATGATTTCCTGGTTAAGCAGACGAGAGTACACCAATTCGCCTTGAAATAAATCATGATAATTAGTATTGTGTATATTGCAGGACCATGTCCAATGTCTTACCGTACGTAGCACCCCAGTGCGTGTATGTGACCCATGGCTCATCAATCTTGAGACCAAGCACGTTACCCACTACTGGGAGCGGCTTGGGACCTGGAGGAAGGGGAAGACCTTCCCGGTTTCTCTTCTTATATGACCACCAGCTAACTAGGCCATATGCCACTGCAGACATAGCAGCAAGAGCTGAAATACGGTAGTCCGCTGATGCAGACATGAAGATGGCCTGAAAAAAAAAGGAAGGGTCAAAGAAAGAAGAGGGTCAAAAGAACTCGCGCTCCATATGCGCCTCGGTAGCCTGGCTAAGTAAGAAAAGATGTTTATGTGACACCCTGAATCCATAGTCGGCCATATGCCATTCCATTGTTCAGGATATGATCATTGCCTCGAGGCCTTCTTATTGATCATCTGCCCACACATATCACTAATTTACGGGTTAATTTTCGGTAGGCGGATTCTGTTATTTTGTAAATACTTACAAAATAAGAATTCTTTGGCATTCACAAAGGGTCTACTAGGTAACATGAAGTGCCTGTTGATTCAGCCATACGTGTGTGCACTGGCATATGTACTAATGCACTAGTACTAGAGCAGTTCTAGATTTGATGGAAGCACGACCTACTTCGAGATTTTGACCAAAAATCCAAAATATATGTAACCAAATTGGGAACCACGCAAAAATTCACACCAATGACTAATATGAGGCTCGATCCCAAGTCGCCAACATACTCTTTGAAGTTGCTTCTTCAGTACACGGTTCTTACTCTAAACACCAATGCCAATGGAGGAAAGCATCAGTCTTGAGGAGACGAACAAGATTCGTATCTCTCTCGGTCTCAAGCCTCTTACAGATGATTCTGCACCAGCCGACGACAAAGAGAAGCAAGCAGAAGATAATTATGCAAAGCAGCGCGAGCGACAGGTGAAAGAGAGAGAAACAAAGTATTTACATGGTTCGTTTCTGAGTATACGACTTGTTCTGATTGACGTTTCTCTTTTCCAGGCAAATATTTGACCGGATAGCGAAGTGAGTATCGATTCATTTATACTGGCTCTTCGGTCTCAGCCAATGGCTATTGCTCATTTTGCGACCATAGGGTGAGGAACAGACGAGAACTCTATACCTCCCTCAAGGGTGCAACACTTGGTGATCCCGACGGCGATACAGAAGATACCCTGAAGTGGATCAGGAAAGCCAAGAAGCGTGACAAGGAACTGGCTAAGAAAAGGCAGCTGGAGCTTGAGAATTTGGACAGAGCTTTTCAGGGTGACGATTATACGGAAAGTGCGTGTAGTCCCTGTAACGTGAAGAGTGGCCTGCCTGATAGTCTATCCACAGAGGATTTAGTTGGTCTCAAAGTCAGCCACGACTTTGAAGACCTCGGAGAAGGCGATGCCCGTATTCTCACATTGAAAGACAGCCGTATTCTTGACAATGAAGGTGCGTCCACTGCGAGCCTTGCTACAACACTGCTGTTCCTAATTCCATCCATCCAGAGGATGAACTTCAGAATGTTGAGATGGCCGAAGAAGAACGCACTCGCAAGAATAATGAACTGAAGATTAAAAGACGGGATTACACCGGTTACGACGATGACGAATTTGGAGATGGCAAGGCTGGAATGAAGAAATCAATTCTGGCGAAATATGATGAGGATATCGAAGGTTCAAGGGAAATTGTACGTGTGTCTCATCCGCAACGTCCCACTTTACCTATTTTTTTTTTTCAGGATTTCCGTTTGGGCAATTCTGTTACGTCTACCACGATCAGTGGCGTTCAAGCGAGACAAGAACTAGCAAGCGTAAATAAGTCTTTGCTGTCAATAGATTACGCTAGTCAGTTCTTATCTTTACTTTGTCCTTTGCCTTTTGTTGACATATCCGCCGTTTTTAGAAAATTTGGAAACCTATGATTACCTGCAAGAGGGAGATATAGGCTTCAAGAAGCCAAAAGTAAGCGTCACTTACGTTTTTGACCCTATGGTTGATGAAACCTGTCACATCTACATCCATTAGATGAAGAAGAAACGTTCATCACGCCGCGCCCCCATTGATGGCGACGAGAATGGTATGGAGGTTGATGAGAAACCGATTGTGCCTAGGCCACGTGAGTTAGACGCCAACTTTGTCGATGACGATGAGCTACAAGCTGCCCTTGCTCGGTCCCGAAGAGCGAAACTTCACAAACCCAAGAAATTGTCTCCGGAAGAGATTGCCCGTAAAGGTAAGCCAGGCCGGTTCTCTTCGAGGGGTCAAGATTGACTGTTTTTAGTCGCAGAAGAACGCAACCGAGAGCAAACAGGTCAAGCGGATAATGTTTTACAGGTAGACGACGCGGAGGATGGTGACGCCAATGGTTTGACATTCGACGATACCTCAGAATTCGTTCGGGCTATCTCATACAGCATGACGGCAGTAAAGACAGAGCCTGCAGAGGAATCAGTAGAGCCCACCCCTGCCAAACAGATATCACCCTCTCGTGACCTTTCAGTGGCTGCAGGCGACGAGGCTCTCGACGAAATTGAAGCTGGTGAGGTTGTTAAGGAAGAGGAGTACGAAGATATGATGGAGGTCATCGCTGAAGCGGAGAGGAAGACCGCCGCAGTGAACGACGATGCTGAGGTTGGGACATCAGGGGAAAAGATGTTTGGCTCTGGTATGGCGGCCACCCTTTCACTTCTCCGGCAGCAGGGTGTATTGGCACTGCCATCGGCAGATCAGACCGCGCGAGAGGATACTCAGTTACATAGGGATCGATTCCTCGCCGAATATCGTCATCGACAAACCCAACGCGAAACGGATCGCTTACAGTCTCGCAGTGGTAACAAAGACCAAGCGACTCGGGAATATGAAAATCGACTCCGAGAACAACAAGAGGCTCGCGCACAGCTAGAGTTATTCAAGGACTACAAGCCTGACGTCGAAATTGTCTATTACGATGAGTATGGCCGTGTGCTGACCCCAAAGGAGTCATGGAAAGCGTTGTCCCACAAGTTCCATGGCAAGGGTTCCGGGAAGATGAAAACGGAGAAAAGGCTGAAGAAAATTGCGGAGGAGAAGAAGCAAGCAGCTATGGCAAGCGGTGATACCCCCCTTAGCATGAACCGTGCCTTTCAGATCCGCCAGGAAAAAACTGGCCAAGCTCACTTCGTACTGTCTGTGGGTAACAGAGGGTACGTCCATTCCGTGTCTGTTCCCCTATTGCCTCTGATTGCATTGCGTATAGTGCTGTCCCTCAAGCGTCGGAGTTCTTGGACCCTCAGCCGCTGTCAAAGGGCAAAACTGAAAAGGCAAAGAGCAAAAAGAAGGATTCGGGGAAGGCCGGTGCTCCGTTGCTCGAGTCCACTGGGTTCATGACGCTGCCAGCACCACATTTGCAGTCTCACCTCAACTCTCAAAGTCCTGCCCCGTCGGGATTTTCATCCATTATACCCCCCAGTGGATCGAACTCGCCCCCAATCATGAAGCCAGGCTTTTCCCGCATATCGTCAGCTGCAGATACACCAACACAGACTGGTACTCCCGTGCCGCCGGACCGGACGAAGGTGGCTTTTGGTTTTGGAGCGAAGAGGAAAGCGGCAGAGGACTTTATGGATCCACCTCCTTCCAAGAGACGATGAGTTTAATTAATATCTTGGTGTAATTATTATCCCGCTCTCGTTTATCACTCTCAGAATGTAGGGTGCGCATAATCTCCAGAACTTTCTCATATACTTCCTACAGGCATGAACGGTCGCTCAAGATAGTTGAAGTTGCTTGTTTAAATACACGAGGAGCACTTCTGTACCTGCGAGCAGCAGAAACATGTGTTCATGATATTCTACGCCAGCCCATTAAAAAATTCTTTCGGAATAACAGACAGGGTAAAACCTTATTGAAAGAATTGATCTAGGTGAGACAAGAGGCTGAGGCAGGCAAGTTGAACGTGAACAAAATTGACAGTCTAGAACCAGGTGCGTGGCATCATTCATGTTTAAGTCCAAGCACTATTTTTGTTACACCAGCGGTTTCAGGCCCGAAGACTCCATAAACTGGACCTGCACCCTTCGAGGTTGTGTCATGAATAAAGTTTCGAATTTCCTTTTTGGTATTCCCCAGGACTAGTAGCACGCGCGCGCGTTTCTCCCTTTTCTCTTCTTGAGTCTTGCGCTCGCTGTTTTGATAGCTATAGCTCAAAGTGTTGTACTTACTGTTCACGCTAACGTCGTCTGTTTTGATAGTCGTTGTGGTTGTCGTTCGTCGTCTTGCCTCGGCTCTTCTCTCTCTGATAGGTTGTAGGAAAGCAACAACTTGGTCAGTGGGTTTGTGGATCGCTTGATTAATGCATGCGCGTGTATATTTATGCCAAAGGTGTGTTTTGATTTACGACATGTATAAGACATCCGAAACCATCTACTGAAGGTTATGTACTAGTTGATAGCGAATCCAGGAGATGTCATGGCCACACATGTCTCAGCATCAGTTAATCTTCATTTCAAATATGTAGGTCTCACTGCACAAGAACGGACATGTGCTGCCCAACTCGTACTTTGGGGATCAAACAACGGCCGGTAATTTGACGCTCTTCATGGTCGCAGATGCACTAGTGTCAGTATGAACCAAATGGAGTCTTGGCAATCCTTCAGCTGTATAAATGACACTCTAGTCATGTGGGCAGACTCCAAAACATACAACGCACCCCCCTTACGCAGGATTTCAACAATGTTGACAATTCCGGGACTCCTGATCTTTGCATTTTTGCTACTGCTGTCCGTCTCCGTTCGTGTCTGGAAGCAACGAAGGCTCCGGGGGGGCTTGCCACTCCCTCCTGGGCCTGAGGGTCTGCCGATCCTTGGGAATGTGCTTGACCTCAATATTTCTGCGCCTTGGCTGTCGTATACTGATTGGGCGAAGAAATACGGTACGTCTAAGTCGAGTGGTTCAAGATGCGACTCAATGATGCATTACGAAGGTGATATTGTTTATTCTACCATCCTCGGACAGGAGTTCGTCGTTATCAATACCGAGGAACTCGCGCATACACTTCTTGAGCAGCGTTCTGGAGTGTATTCTGACAGACCATATATCTCCACGAGTACGCTGTACGTCTATATTTGTTACTGTGCCCTTCCTCAATAACCCAAACTACTCACAGTTTTGGCATGGATTTCGCCACAGGGGTGTTGCCCTATGGGGACCTGTTGCGCCAACGTTCGTTTCGCTTTGTCGATGATGATCCAGCTTTTGAATGATCTTATCACAGACCGGAAGATGTTCCACGTAGGATTCAGCAAGGAAGCCTGTCGCGAATACCAGTCCATGCAGCTTTCAAAAGTTCACCAATTCCTGGAGAATCTCATCAGTTCCCCAAATCAGTACCCTGCGCATCTAAAAGCGTGTGTGCCGAAAATGTTCTCTCTATTCAACGCGAATAACTATCATGCATAGGTTATCAGCGGCGATCATCATGGCTATCACGTACGGTTACGATCCCGCGCCATCCAAGGATCCTTTTGTGCTCAAGGTCGAACGTTTCATTGATATTTTTCTTAAGGCGCTCTCACCAGAGCGCGCTGCGTTAATCGGAGTGATCCCATTTTGTGTGTACTTCCTAGATGCGCAACCACTTCGCTAATGTTATCTTCCTAGTGCAATACTTACCGTCGTGGTTTCCGGGGGGAACATACAAACGCCAGGCTGGAGAGTGCCGCGGACTCGCTCGTGATATTCTCAACGATCCTGTAGAGTATGTGAAACTTGAAATGGTAATGTTATTTTGTAATAGATGTCCCCATTCTCATACTTTTATGACAGGCTGGTAGGACGACACGACAGTCCCTCGTCAAGGATCTTTTGGGCAGGTATGCGACCAAGGACGACACCGTCGCCGTCGAAGACGAAGAGACTATCAAGGCAGTTGCTGCAACCGTATTCTTGGGTGCGTTTCTGCAGTCATGGCGAGAATATTATGACACTCACGAGAAAGGTGTCACAAAGGTGGAGCAGAAACTGTAAGCCAAAGTCAAACTTGGTCTGGTTCTTCTGTCACTGATATGCATCTCTTGTCAGACCGACTCCAGTGTGTCTATGTTTCTGCTTGCTATGATCCTTTATCCAGAGGTCCAAATCAAGGTACGTCCACAGCATGAATATACGCCTCCTGTTCCTCTTCAACAATTCTCTGCCAGGCGCAAGAAGAGATCGATAGGGTGGTTGGTGACAGCCGTCTCCCTGATTTCAGTGACCGAGAGAGGCTTCCCTATGTCGAAGCAGTGTATCTTGAGACTCTACGGTGGCAACCGACGGTTCCTCTCAGTGAGTCAAGAGAAAACCAAATCGTGCTTTCAAGAGCTCATGCGATGCATCAGCCCTTCCGCATGCTACGAGTACAAGCGATGTCTACAATGGATATTACATTTCAAAAGGTGTGGATACAATCTTTGACGCTAATTAATTGTACCAAACCCTTATCTCCAGGTATCAATGTTGTTGTAAACATATGGTAAGTCATTTGCAGGATTGGTTTGCTATTTGGCTTGAAGGATCACAGGGGAATCACACATGATGAAACTCGATTCCCGGATCCAATGAGCTTCAAGCCAGAACGGCATCTGTCAGCCACAGGAGAACTTGTGGAAGGTATTACAATACCCTACTTTGGTTTTGGACGGTGAGCTGCGCTCAATTTTTTTTTACCAATGTTGGGATGTTCAAGGTCTCAAACAGACGAAAGTGTCCCGGACAGTATGTTGCAGATCAGAGCATTTGGGCCTCCATTGTCTCCAGTTTGGCAACGTTGCGCATTGGGAAAGCGAAGGACGCGGCCGGATGTGAAATCGATGTGAAAGCCGAGTTTACGGCGGGAATGTCGTTGACCGTGTAAGTGACTTCCGTTTAAACGGCCACGCAACATTGATCACGTCGGCAGCCGACCGAAACCTTTCGTATGCTCCGTTGAGCCTCGCTCTGCAAAAGCAGAAAGTTTGATTCGCGCGAGTAACAGGGACGATTAGACGGGCCCTACATAACGTCAAACCCAAACAAAGATCAGAAACAACGCAACTAGGACTATGTAGATTGAGTGGAGAATGACCATAATAAATATGTGGAAGCTTGCGAGTGTTGAGTAGTGTAAATACATAATGCAATGTAAAGTTGAGGCTGAGTTCGATGTCTATTCGATCAACACGAATGATGTCTGAGTTCAGAACAGCACCCACAAACCGTAAAGGTTCTTGTCCAATGAGGACTAAGAACCTTGATTGCCTATGAATGAGGCACTGGTATCTCATCTTTAACATGAGATGAGCCAAAAACCATTTGCCAGAGCTCGGGGCCATCCCGTATCAGAGCCTGAAATAGGAAAGTGCAAAAGATTAGGTAAAACTTGAAATAACTGTCGGAGCACGTACGATGACAACTTCCACAGCAATAAGGGCGATGATAACGAGTTCCATCCGGTGAGTAGATGACTACAGAAAGGTTAGCATGTGCCCACAATCTTTGACGTCGGATAACGTACCTCCGTAAGTAGCTGACGGAGAGTTGATTGCACCTGGGCTAGACGATTAGTTTCATGAATTGTTTTACCTTGAGCGTCTCACCTCTGTGGCGTAGGTGATTTTTTCATTAACCGCGTTGGTTCGTGCCTTCACTTCGAGAGCCACCGTCATCGATTTGAAGAAACCTTCCAGATTATATTAGATCAATGTGTATTCACGAGCACTACACCAACCTTCTAATTCAGGTTCGGTCCAGTACAGGTCTGGAGTGTCAGAAAAGTTCTCCCTGTTAAGGTTAAGACCCTGGCGAAACTTCATGAGCGCTCCGAGCTTCTTGATAAGGGCTTCCCTGCTTAGACCAGGTTTTCCCGTCTTCTCGAGGGAGTGCGGGAGAAGTGCTACGGAGGAGAGATAGTCCTCAAGTGATTCTTCAAGACCTGAAAGAGCGGTGGAACGTGATAGTGCTTGGGAGAATGTATATCGCGCCAAAAGGGTATCTGCGGGGAGTGCAGGGGAAACTGGTGGTACGGTAGGGGCATTTTCAGGGTACTCGAGTGGCGCTACACGTCCAAGTATAATTAAATCTCCTTGTATTCGAGTTTTTCTGGCAAGGGAGTTTTTGTAAGTAAAATTGGCTTGACTGGTTGAAGTGAGTACCCACTCTGTTGGATCTGTCACAAATTCCAGTTCCTCTGTCTCTGGATCCTTTAACCGGCCAACCTCACTAGGGGCAAGGACTTCTCGTGCAAATCGTCGCGCTTCTCCCTCTCCAAGACCCCAACACACAAAACTTCCATTTGAGAACACAAAAATTTCACCCCCGTCGCCCCAGTGTGGAACCCACCAGGCATCGTGAAGTATCTGAGCATTCGGAAGACGGGAGCGTAGTCTTGACAATAAGTAGCGTTCTGCTGTTGCAAGAGTGATTACAGGCTTGATAGAACTTCTAGTAGGTGTCGGGTTGGAGCGAATGGGTATCGATGCGGATGCACTACGACGAAGGGGTGTACTGGCTTTTGGCTTGTACTTTGGTGTCTCTGAAGGCTCTACGTCTACAGAAGCTGAGAAAGCACGGGTATAGAGAAACCAATGGTTACGATGTACTGCTGCAGACGCGAGACTAGGATGATTAGAGTATGAACGCAAGTTCATGCGAAGACTGGCAGTCTTGAGTGTTCTGCAGAAACCGTTCATGGAGGAATGGGGACTTATGGATGCAGAATTGAATATTAATGCGCTGGTGAAGAAAGCCGATACGATGACGAAGTCCACTAGCCGGCCATAGCTGCCGGCCGAGCTGTAGATCTGACAGGCTTCGACGAAATGTCACATGTCATTAATTTATTCATGAATCGTTATCACTAAGTACACAAGTTTCATGAGATGCATATGACAGTGTCACTCGACAATCTTCACATCCCAGTGGATCATTTAAATTTGTTCAGAGTTGAAGACCGAAATGAAAATGTCTAATCCAAGTATGCGCGAAAATAGGCGAAAACTCTCCATAGCACGGAGGTAGCAGAGTTTTTCGAACCCTCTGTCCAGGCGGCACGTCAACCAAAGCCCAGGTTGACGCGTCGCAAGGGATGATCCAAGTGCGTTACCGCCATGAGGCCTTAATGATCGCCTTTTCATACTTAGTCCGTCTGATTTGTGGGAGGAGCCCGTGACTCTTTGGTCAGCTACAGGAACGCCTCGCTCCACTGAAAATTGCCGTGAGCAGACCTGACAGCCAGACGTAAGAGGCCATACGAACATTCCCTAGTGTTTCACCTACCTGACGTATAATTTAGCTCGAAAGCCGTGCTGCGAATAACGGGAATGATTGCGCTCATTGCAAAGTCTTGGAGAGGGATTGCTGCTTTGCTATAACAGAAAACAACGTGGTGGACGAGTTCTCGGGAAGTAGCATTCACAGAGTCTGTCCCTGACGCTATAGAGAAAGCTAAAAAGCAACGGCGGAATATCAACAGTGTTCCAGGGCATGTAACTCAGTACAATGTCGAGCTTCGACAACTACAGCTCATTAACAGCCATGCCAGATTATGCCTAGGGTTCGTGTGGGTTCAAGTTCAATCGCATGTGTGGAGAATTTAAATTTGTCAACGTACCTCAGCTAAAAAGTAGATGAATAGGCTTGTCAGTCCGTATAAACATTCAAGACAGCAAGTTTGACCATTACCCTTGTAGTGTCGAAGGGCAGAAATAATAGTTGTATGCTGGATTTGCGGTTGACAGGATCCTTGAAGTTATCCAGGTATGAGGGGAAGGTGCGTTCCGTTGCGTCCGGACAAGTACTGGTATGTATGCTGTAGAATAGATATACAAAGGAGTGCGAGGAACACTTGCTATGCTCTGTGGAAATTTATCAAAGCGAACATAAATCAAGAGCTCTTTCCTGGTTGCGCATTGCGAATTTCTGCACGCGGTGCCATCTCGTAATCCCCAAACCCGAGAGATTTTTGAACGTCTTCGTCACTGGCATCTGGCTCAAGATGACCTTGAGCGTTACGACGGGCTCTATATAATCGGTATTTGAGATTGGTGAATTTGACGGGTAACAGAGAGACACACCTGAAGAACGTATATGAGAGAACAACATCATCAATGCCCCTGCACGCAGGGTCATCGAGAATGTCTTTATCTATGAAAAAAAGGAGCGGCATATCGACTTCCTCTCCTGCAAGCAATTTCTGCTCCTCAAAGCAGAAACACTCTACTTTTGAGAAGTACGGTGCAATCTACACATCATCAAACATCAATGGCTGCTGACGTCCGACATCTAGTGTGGCACCCACTCGGTCAGGCGTGACATTGTACGTTGCGATTCCAATTATGTCCTTTTTACTCTCATTCTTGGCCTTATAAAAAGCAAGACTGGTCTCTCCGGGAAGGACCGTCACGAACTTCTGCTGCGGAGTAAAAGCCCACGGTAGCGCTTCAGCACGGTCAGCATTGAAATGAACCTTGATGCGACGTGCTCCGTCAACAGGAACCAGTCGCGCAGGTTCGAATCGGCCTGTACCGACATTTGGTGTGCCGGCAAAGCCAGTGGCTGCGCAGAACATCCGGTAGAGCGGAACTGCAGCATAAGTCACCCCAACTGCAAATACAATCTGTCGAGATGGAATGAACATATGTGGGAAATAAGGCAGCGAAAGCGTACGACGGCAGAGGAGTACATCAGCAGATTGCGATTCCGGGCAGCGTATAATGACTGTCGGGATGCATATGGTGGAGTACGTGATTTAGCATTCAAAGGTGTCCTAGGATGTGAATTGGTGGCCATTTTTCGCCAAAGTAGGGAGCATGACGGCGACCATGAGCATGGGCTTTGACTAAGACGGGCCAAGAAATGGATGCTGTTGACAGTATGCAATGAACGGCTCAATGAACGGCATCGAAGGAACGCGTCCGGGTAGTAATGAGCAGTCTATGAAAAGTTTAGCGTGACAATATGATTGATCCAAAAACACGCTCACCAACTGAGGCGCGCGGCCTGCCTTCAAGAGAGGCGTACACAGCTTGAAGGACATCGCCGTCAATGACGAGCAAGACATTTCCGTTCCCGACCTTCCAGTGGCAAGCACGTGACTTTTCTGAGCCTTCGAAACCATACTTCAAATGGGCAACGCTGAGCACTCACGACGCCCACGACGACATGTCGACAGGAACATCAACACCTTCTAGTTCGAAGACACCCACTTCGACAAGTGATACTGATATAGAGCAGCTACTCTCTCGGGAAGCATCTGCCTTCCAGCGTGAGCTCGAGGTCGAGCGGATTCTCAAGGCGTTCAAGCTCAAGTACGCAGCTACTTGTTGCGTTTGATCAGTCATTTATTAGCATTTGACCTAGCCCATATGATATTCTTGACATAGACGAGTCCTCAAAGCCCGAAGGAATCAAGCGCAGATACCGACAGTTGTCTCTCTGTGAGCGATCTCGCTTCACCTGTCCTCTAATCCATAGAACGTAGCTGACGGTTTTGCGCCTTCGTAATCGTGGTTGTTCGTTTGGTGATTCTGGTCGACCTGGAACTCGGCTTCGCTTCATGTCTGGTCGATTTTGTGCATGTGTACGTTGTTCCGTAACAAGTCATCCATCCTGACAAGACCCCCCATGCTCGTGCTCCAGATGCATTCGACCTTCTCAAGAAGGTGCGTTTTTCTCCCTTTCATGATATCCTCCCCATGCTTTAAATTCTTTTGTCGAGTTCATTTCTATATGCATCTTCATCTTCTATTACTCACAATGCTCCCACTCCAACGGGAGTTTAAGTATTCACTTCCATCGTATATCATTTAGTTTGCGATATAGTTATGGATCCATTTTCTCACTCCTGACACAGGCCGAATCCGAGCTATCCGACACTGCCAAACGCGAAGCTCTCGACGCCACAATTGCAGAAGCGCGCCTACAGCTCCTCCGCAGTCACGGTTTCTCTACGAGCACGCAGGACGATGATCCGAAACTTCGAGGACTAGTCCCGCCCTTTAAGGTGCAGTTGCGAGCGAAGGTGAAGGACTTGTTAATTGAGGAAGAGGTTAGACGCAGGAAGTGAGACTCGTCTTTACTGTTGAGCTTTATTGTGGTCCTAATGATTCGGTATTCTTGCAGAGCGATCAAGATGAACCTTGCGAATGAGGGACTGGAAGCTCGGAAAAAGGAAGAAGAAGTTGCTACAAGGAAACGTAAAGCGGAGGAGGATAAAACATGGGAAGGTGCGCTTTGTGATTTTTGATAACAACCACTTTCATGAATCGTCGTTTATCACCTGCTTGTAGAGTCCCGTGAAACCCGTGTTGATTCATGGCGGTCATTCAACAATACCGCGAAGAAGAAGAAAAAGACGAAGGCCCAGATCCTCGGATGATTCCCTGAACCACCTACATATTGGACGCTCCCTAGGGAAACCCCGACGCCCTGCCATTGAACCTCCACCCGCGTGCGTTCGAGCACTTAGATTAACACAGTCATTTCTTGTAACCCATAGTTCCTGCCAACGTTGAAGATATCTGCTATACCACAAGGACATGCTTCCTGTACCTGAGCGCCCTTGAAGCGCACGCGTGTGTTCAAAAATGACAAGTCATCATGAATAGTTGCAAAAGAAGCACAAGTATGTTTATTTATGATCCGTTACTTAGGACGCTCACTCGGAAGGTACATTTTTTTCGATCATAAGTGCCTTCATGATTCATCATCCAATAGCTGCCCATAGAGCCTTGTCGGTTTATGGTTTAATAACACGAAGAAAGAAATCCAAATTCTTTTTGAATCAAGTACCACTGGCTGCACAACATCGTTCGGTCTTTCAAGATGCAGATGGATCAGGTAGTAGGGAAACTTCAATGTTCTACCGTCAATCTTCATTCATCTGCGCGTGTTTGGGCACAGACTTATACCCCCGTTCTCTCTTGTGAGTTGTAACTCATGGTTTCTGTGACAAATTACAATGCACGGCAGATCTACGACAACATAGATGCTTCTAGTACGAGACACAGGCATGTATACAACAGTGTTGATCCGCTCGTTATGCGCAGTGTATTTCTACTTGAAGAAAAGGCCGCAGAAATCACCTCTGCTTTTCAGGGAGTATGATCACGTCTTCAGTGCATACTACGATGTCGAGAACGAGTGGGGCAGAGGCACTGGCTGACTTGAACGAGAATCACATGACGGCAGCATCCCTCAAGATCAATCATCCGGTGAGCAAGCCAACTAACCCGCTGATAGCACTAGTACTCAAAGGTTTTAGCCAGGGCGTACCGCTAGTCCCAGCTATTCCCTTGTTCTTAGGCTGGCACGCACTGATCACCATGGCAATAATCGATTGACTATGGATATCACTTCCATCGCCTAAGCCTCAGCTTCAGAAGTGGCGTGTACTGGTAGCATGTCTGCTGTTACTTACTTAAGTATGCTTCACCTCTTGATCTTGCGTTGGCACGCCTTCGTAGTTCAACGTTCAGGGACTAATAAGAATACGATCGACTCGTGCTACAAGTGATTTGTGATTATCTGCTCCATTGTGCAGCCTCACTTCATACCATAAGGACTTAGCGTATTACGGGAACGGTCATTTTCTGAATGCCGCCGGGCAGACGCTCAGCGCTCAGCCTGAGAGTTAGTCATCTTGAAAAGGATGCAGAGTGACAATGCCACAAATTACATCTCATCACAATGGCCCAGGGTGATGCTATACACAACGGATCTACAACGTTGTTGGGCGACGTAACATTTCAGACCGCATCAATACCAACAGTAGACATCGACCTTTACGGTTTGTCTTCCGATGAAGCCACGTTCTTCAAGGCGCAGATTGGTATCGACGATGACGAGGACTTGAAGAGGCATATCCTGGAGGTGCAGGCGAAAGCATACAAGGTGGGTTACTTGCAGAGGGCCTCACCATAAATTGAATAACCCTCTGCCGTTGAAAGATTGCACCATATCCTTGTATTCACGGATTTGTCTTTCTTCGGTCCGTGAGCTGTAAATCTATGCATCCAAAACGACAATAAGCGAACCATGCTCAGCCTCAACATATCGAGTTACCCTGTGTATGAACACATCCTCAAGCTTGGTCGCGAGCGTCCCGACGCCGTGTTACTCGATCTTGGCTGTTGTTGTACGTCAAATCACGATCTACTTTGTTGGATAAGCTTGAGCCCATTTTAGTTGGCGTTGACGCCAGAAAGGCTGCAGCAGATGGTTTTCCTCCGAAAAATATCATTGCTTCTGATATCAACAACGGTAATTCACTTCATCTGAATCATTTTTGTTAACGATGCGTATGTGCGTATACAGAATTCCTCAAGCTTAGCCACGAACTTTTCAGAACGACGCCAACTTCTTACGCGGGATGCCTCCTTCCCGGGGATGTCTTCGATCCAGCATTTCTTTCCATAGCTGCGGGCCCGAACGACGTCTCTTCGGCCCCGGCTATCGATTTGTCCTCGTTGAAATCCCTCAATCCCCTTCATGGCCGCATAAGCGCAATCAGTGCCACAAGGCTTTTCCATCTCTTCACTGAGGACAAACAATTACATCTTGCCAGGGCTCTCGCGGGTTTGTTATCTGCGCAGCCAGGTTCCGTCATTTGCGGTTATCAGGTCGGAACTCTCGAAAAAGGCATGGTAACTGCCAATATATCGGGCTCTGAGCATCAGTTGTTCGCTTATTCTCCTAAAACTTGGACATCTATGTGGGATGGAGAGGTATTCGAGAAGGGCAGTGTAAAGGTAGAAACGGAGTTAGTGGAAGTTGCGATTCGCGAGGTGCCATTCCTTATGATGAGGTGGTCAGTGATGAGATTGTAGACAGTGTCTTAGGAAGTGCATGTACAACAATATTTGCTAGAGGAGATTGCTAATAATCTTGTCATAGCCAGGTTCGCCCGATTGCCAAGGAGGGAACCCTCTTCAGGGAGATTCAGGGATCCAAGATATTCGAGATAACACCAAGTTGTGCTTGTATTAACGCAAAACACGATAGAAAATTAGGATAGCGGCAATGACTATGAACTAGATTACAACTTCACTAGCTAGTTGGCTACGGCTCGGTCAGCATGATGCAGAACAGGTTGTACCGTACTCAAGAACCATGCCATTCGGATCGGATGCGCCTCGATCCGAGATTGCGTAAGCACCAGTGACTCACCTATAGCGCTCTCAATTGAATCAAGTTGATCCTGCTTTTATGACTAGTCAATTAAATTCGTTCATCGTTTAATCTCGCCCAGCGCTCTCGTTCATTAATGCAGAATGCATAATATCTCGATTAGAAAACACCTCATTCCCGTCGTCCACATCCATGTCATCGTCTAATTCTCATTCAAAGTCAATGCCAAATGGCATCTTGGACCTCAAGCAATGTGAGTGGAATTTACTGACATCGACTGCCAATGATTGAAACTTTTATCGAGTTCATTTCTCGTCCGTTAGTACTCGAGATACTCTCTCGGAAGGTGCGTTTTTTCGGTCAGAAGCGCTTTCATGAGCCATAATCTAATGCTAGCTGCCCATAGTCCCGTGAAACCCTTATCGATTCATGACCGCCACTCAAGCATGATATGAAGAAAGCCCAGATCCTCGAATGAAGTTCTGAAACAATGTTGTTGTAGGGCATCATCCAAGGATCTGGGTCTCGGGTCCATCCAAGATGCAGGTGGATCCAGTAGTAGGGAAACTTCGACGCCCTGCCATCGAACCTCATTCACCCGCATCACGGTGCGTTCGGGCACACAGATTACCCCGTTCTTATCTCATAGCCTCTGTGACAAATTACAATGTGAGAGATCCACTACACCATAAATAGATGCTTCCAGTCGCCGACGCAGGCGTCCAAAAGCGTTAATGCGTTGTGCATACTAGTTTCCGCTTATCTGCCTGACAAACAAGGCTGTCGGTAGTACCACCTCTGCTTTTCAGCGAGGCACTATAATAATATTATTATGTCTTCAGTGCATACAATATTGAGGACAAGTGTAGCCCTGAAATAACCTGTCCTGGTCTAGATGACCATCGACCCCATTTCCATGGATGAACCGGCATGGTGAGCAAACCAATTGTCCTGCAGATAGCACTAGTGCTTAAACGTTTTAGCTAGTGCAACCTCAGGTTAGTTTTCTGTTCTGGCGTGTGTTCATCATCAGGGGCAGTGCCGGACTGCTGATGGACTTTGCTTACCTCGCGCGCCGCAGCGGCTTATAACATTGCATCATGTGACTTATCTCTTGATCTTGCGTCAGCACATCTTGCTCAAATCTTGCTAGTTAAGGGACTGCAGGCAATATTAGGAATGCCGAATCAAGAAGACTGCCAACTCAAGTTACTGTGATTATCTGTTCGATTGCGCAGCCTCACATAGCCTCACTAGCTGAAGTGATGAGCAATATAACAACCGACTTGGCAACGATCATCTTATTGATGTCTGTAAACGCCTCGGGGGAAGTCGTTCGTGTTAAAAAGGACGTTAAACAGCGCTGCCTCGGGATAAATTGCACCCCGTCAAGATGGAAGGCGCTTCTATGCACGAGAACTCCACGATGACGTTGGGCGACGTAGAAATTGATACCGCGTCAGTCCTAGCATTAGACAGCAGCCTTTACAGCCTGTCTCCCGCACAAGCTGCATTCTTCAAGACACAAACTGGTATTGATGATGATAAAGACTTGAAAAAGCATATCCTGGAAGTTCAGGCGAAAGCGTACAAGGCGAGTCATTCACAGAGGACTTCGTAAATAAGTCTAGTAACCATCTGCTGTTGACAGCTTGCACCATACCCTTGTATTCATGGATTTGGCTTCCTTCGGTAAGTTTTCAGTACAGTAGACCTGCACATTGCACGGAAGCTGAACATTCCTTAGGTTAAGCTTGTCAGGGTTTTCTGTGTATGAACACATCCTCAAGCTTGGTCGCGAGCGCCCTGATGCCGTGTTACTCGACATTGGTTGTTGCTGTACGTCAAATCATTATGTACTATCTTAAATAATCTTGACTCCATTTTAGTCGGTGTTGACGCCAGAAAGGCTGCGGCGGACGGCTTTCCTGCCAAAAACATCATTGCATCAGATATCGTCAACGGTAATACAATCTTCTTGTGAATAATTATTCTTGCCAACGATGTGTATGTGCAGAGTTTCTTCAACTAAGCCACGAACTTTTCAAAACGACACCAGCTTCTTACCCCGGATCCTTCCTTCCTGGAGATGTCTTCGATCCAGAATTTCTCTCCATAGCTGCGCCGTCGAACGACGTCTCTCCGGTGCCAGCTATTGAGTTGTCCTCGCTGAAATCCCTCAACCCCCTTCATGGTCGCATTAGCGCAATAAATGCTATTGCATTCTTCCACCTCTTCAATGAGGAGAAACAATTGCACATTGCCAGGGCTCTCGCGGGTCTTTTATCTGCTCAGCCAGGCTCTGTAATTTGCGGCGCTGACACCGGAGCTCGTGAAAAGGGCATCACGACTACCACTATATCAGGCGTGGAGTATCAGATGTTTGCTCATTCTCCTGAGACTTGGTCATCTTTGTGGGATGGAGAGGTTTTTGAGAAGGGGACTGTCGAGGTAAAAGCAGAGTTGGTAGAAATTCCGGTTTACGATAAGCCATACTTGATGCTGATGTGGTCAGTGACGAGACTGTAGATAAGTACAACAACTGGACGTATCCGAGGTGCAGGAGACAATCCTCGCCTCGACCTGTAACCCTTCCGTCTCCTGGCGAACCTATCGATCGTACAAGAAGCTGACAACGGGTGTCTCTAATAAATAGCTCTCCTAACACTTGAATCGAGCGGTGATATAATTAAGACAGCACATACACACAACTAAGGATTTGCAACACTTATATAAAAAATCTCAATCAGAAATCACAATTATATCCTCATCGACCACTTCTCGCGTCCGTGTTGGAACATTCTCTTTTCCATCGTCCGAGTCGTCCACATACATGCTATCATCCGATTCGACGTCAATGATATCTTCCCGCAAGGTGAATGGAACATGTTGACGTCGGGCGGAAGCAGGGCCCGGTGCCCTACGGTGGGAAGAGTTTGCTGGCTGGCGTTGGGCCGATGAGGGACCGATTCGAGGACGTGATGTCGTTGTGCTAACGATCGGAACTGTGGGCGGTCGAGATAAGCCGGATGTTATCTGCAGAACATTCGTCGTTCCTTGGATACCTCGATAGCGTGGACCTGTCGCCCGGGAAGCATTCATTTGACCATGTCTCGTATATCAGAACTCAAGCCTTTCGCACCTAGTGACTTAGAAACAGTGGCTAATGCTTCTGCCTCTATTCTCTCCGCTTGCGCAAGGAGCTCGTCATCGATGTCTAGGTCCATCAGATCTAAATCGTAATCTGACGGTGGGGATGGGGGACGGGGTGGTGACGCAGGTTTTGCAGATGGAGCATTTCGCTTTGAGGGCAGTTTGGAGATGGGCTTTGGAGGTGGGATAGGCGCTAATCCGGAATCAGTTGTGAAAGCCTCGAATTCCTCATCGTCGAGACTCCACATTGCATCCCGTGGCGCGGGAGAGAGGATCCGAGCCCGTGCCAGGGGGGCAGAGGGGTTATCTTGTGGATTAGACCTGGCCGAGGTCGATGACGAAGGGATTGAGGTGGACAGTGTAGAAGATGTAGAGAAGTATGGCGAGGTGGTTGACGCAAGATTATTTGGAGCAGATGGAGGTTTGAGCGAAGAGGTTGGTTTAGAGGATGAGACAAGGGTGGACGAGGTGGAAGTGGGGATAGAGCTCGACTTCGAGGCTGCTCGTGCTAAGCTTGGTTTCGGCGCTGCAGTAGATAAGGGCTTCGATCGAACTGCTGGAGGTGCAGCATTGGTCGATGTTGAACCTTTGGGTGGATTACCAGCAGACTGTCTGTTAGCAACAGGAGGAGTTGGAACTCTGGGAGGCAGAGGCGCCTGCAGCGGAGCCTCTGCTTCGTCAGGACGTTGTGGATTTGGTTCTGGGTCGGCTTGTCTAAGGGGTATTAATTAGTTTGATGATTATTTAAATGGAGGAAACTCACCCAAGCCTCCGTCTCAGGCTGCGCAGAAATATCTCATCTTGCATTACCTCATGGTCCTCTGTTTGATGTCCTTTCAGCTCAATCGTCTGGGGTTCAAGGAAGATGACGCCACTGCGAATCTGTACGTTTTTCAAAAGGATCTAACAGCCGGACTCTATCAAAATGACACAAAGCAACTGACCAATACGTACCTTATACCCCAGAGGAGTGACGCCGAGTTCAAGTTGTGGTATAGAACGATATTCCACAGCCTCGACAGTTGTGAGACCATCGCTTAACTCGAGACGCAGCATGCCTCTCGGATACTTTGGGACTGGGCCCTCGTCCTCTTCTGCATCCTCTTCATCCTCCCCAACAAGGCCAGCCAAGTCCGCTCGATCCATGCGATTTTGCCTCACATTCATCAAGCTAAATGCACTGATGCCAATGTCGCTGATGGCACGAATCTCTACGAGACATGGAGGGCCTGTAAGACAAGCCCTTTTGATGGTACGGATGTTTTGTGGGAGGCCAGTGTTTGGTAGGGTGGAGTCTGCGAGGCTGGACTGAAAAAATTGAGAAGTTACATGGAAACTAAACTGTGGAAAGTCAGTTGGAGAAATGGAGTAGGAGGACGCGATCCATGAGCAACAGTCACGAAGCCAAACCTGCGGGTGAGTAAATATCATAAATGCAAGCCATTAATTAGAATTTTACTGGATCTAAAGCTGGACGTGGATACTGTTCGTTGACCCATTTAACGATGTTTGCAGGTGCAGCCATTGAAGAAAGCCAGAGACGCGTCACGTCGCGCGTGTCACACCATCTTATGATTTAAGTCACGTGTGTCCTTTGCTCACCGCGACTGGCATGATCTCAAGGTCAAAATTAGGCGGTCGCATAACACTCCGATACTGCCCGAGGCTATCCCAGAGTTCCTTGTCGAGGTGCGCTGGGTTGAACACCATGGCAAAGTTGCCGCGTTTGCCCGTGCCAGACCTTCGCAAGACGCTGGACCGTTACTTGCAGTCTATTCAGCCTTTTTTGCGCGAAGACGAGGCACGCGGTCACTCTCTCTTTCAAGCCAGCTACGAAAAACGCGTTCAATGGGTAAATGACTTTGAGAAAGGCATCGGTCGCCTTTGCCAGCATAAACTCCATGGTATGTCCTTCCGTTAATCCAACAAAATTTAATTCAATCAACCGTGCCCACAGAATTGGACGCTCACTCGCCACATAACTGGCTAGACGATAATATTTGGACGAACTATGCCTACCTCTCATGGCGTGCCCCGCTCCTCATCAATTCTAACTGGTGGCTTACGTTCATTAATGATCCCTCCATACCCGAGTCTATCTCGCGCGGTGACACTAGATCAGGTATAGAGCCCTGGCAGGTGCGCCGGGCGGCGTGCATATTGCATCGCGTTCTCGACTGGCGCGCCCGCATGGTTAACCAGCATCCAGACCCTGATACAACCCGTACCGGTGTCTGGCTCCTCACTAATACGGAGAAGATGTTCAACACATGTCGCTTACCAAGAGCTGGAGTGGATGTACTTACAACCAGGAATCCGGCATCTGAGCATGCCCAGGATATCATGCTCATGTTACATGATTTTGTGTATACCGTAAGGGTCTGTGAGGATGATCGGACACCGTTGCCTGTACAAACCATTGAGGATCGAATACGTTCGGTAGTATTGGATGTAATTAAGAGAATGGAGTCTGGGGAAAGTGCCGTCCCAGTCGGTGTCTTGACTTCGGATGACAGAGACCGTTGGGCAGAGGTCAGTATGTCTTTCGACTATTATTTCTTGCTTATCTCGTTACTAACCGACATCACTCCCATAGAACTATCAACACTTGCTCTCCCTTTCACCTGCAAATGCCTCGACCTTCCGCGCTATCAACGAATCTATAATGGCTCTTTCCCTCGACCATTACACTGCCATGCCATCGCATTACCCAACGCCTGCCTCACCAAGTTCTTCCCAATCATCTCACGCAAGCATCCCAGCATTAGACTCCGACGCAGAAATCCACGCACACCTCCACAACACCCGCTCCCCTCCTCGAGCTCGGAACAGATTCTTTGACAAAAGTCTGACCCTATCGTTAGAGCGCAATACCCGTGCTGGCGCAATGGGTGAACACGCACCTGTCGATGCCTTAGTGCCCAGCATCGCCTTTGATTACGGTGTCGTTGCTGGTATCGACTCTTCTGCATTCTCAGAGCCTGTTCCGCGCCCTCTTACTTTAGAGGAGGCTCGTGCGAGTGATGGTGGCAAAGGATGGACCCGTTTGGACTGGGTGACCGACGAGCGGATAGAAGCTCAAATAAGAGAAGCGGAAGGACGGGCTCAGGCCTCGATCAATAACTCAGAGGCAGGGGTTTTGGAATTCGGGGAATATGGAGCAGATTGGATAAATAGTGTTGGTGAGTTTGCGACTCCTTGTCAATTTTCTGGCGTTTTTATTTATTTCCCGGGTCTTGTATTGTGGTGAACACCCGAATCTCACACCCGCTAGGCTCAACATTTCCCCCTCTCCTGCTCCTTCTTACTTTTGACGCAAAGGTCATTAATCATTTCACTATTAGCACGCCTTCCACCAGACGCCTACACCCAACTTGCACTCCAACTTGCCTGGTACCGCTCCCGCGGATTCCTCACAGCGACTTACGAAACAGCCCTTACACGAATGTTCAATGCTGGTCGTACAGAGTGCATAAGGAGTGCAAGTGTGGAGGGATTAGATTTTGTTCAAGCTGCTAAGGAATGGGGACGCGGAGCTGAGTGTGTGGCAGAGGGGGGCCAACGCGAAGTGGAGGTGAATTCGTTTCATACCCTCACAATGACGACGGGAACTCATGATTTTTGATCCACTAATCTGATCAGCCCCGCGCACTTCTTCCCCTCCTCCAACACGCCATCCAGGTGCACGCAAGGCGCACGAGGGAAGCTGCTACGGGTCGTGGAATCGATAGGCACTTATTAGGCCTGAAGCTAATGCTAGAAGAACTCCCTGTAGATGCGTCCACATCTGCTTCCTCCTCAGACTCTCCCTCGAGTTCAAGTCCCACCGACCCCCCGCAAAAACGTACGCACCCTCTCTTCACCGATCCTCTTTTCTCTCGCTCTCAGGAGTGGAAGCTCAGCACTAGTGGCCTGAGCGCCGGTGATCAATTCCGAGGCACTGGCTTTGGAGCTGGATGGGAGGATGGTTATGGGATTAATTGTAAGCTTGATTCGTTTTTTTTCATAATTGTTTCGTAGGATCGTCGAACCTCAGTGAGGGATTCTTCGTCTGTATGGGTTCCCGTCTGCATTTGTTATTGTCGCCGACATCACCATCAGTTGACCAGGTCGACCGAAGTCGTTTCATTTGCGAATTTAATTGGAGATTCAGTTCACGTTCATCTCGTGACTAAACCAAGCTCACACTCTGTCCTCTCACAGATCTCATAGCACCCCACCGCATTAAATTCTGCGTCGAGTCCAAATTCTCATCTCCGCTCACCTCCACGAACAAGTTCAAGCAGCATATCGCAGATGCGCTCCGGGATATGCGGGTGATTTGCGAGGCTGGAGAGCTCGAATTGAATGACACAAAGAAGAAATCAGTGGATGGGGTAGACACGCGGGCGCAGGCGCGGTTATAGGCCTGGTGGCGTCGATCAAGGTCTGTGCCTTGGCTCATGAACGCGAGGACCCAACACTGATGGAGATCGTTTGATTTTGACTGTAGATATTCGTAAGCGATCGAACACCATGCCAGTTCAATAGAAGCTTGTTGGATGCTCGATCGAGAATTCTGCACACATGAGACGGTTATCAACGGCCGTCCTCGCTTGTCGCCACACAATACCTGCCCAACTTGTATTAGCGATTGCGACATCCAAACTCCAATAGATCACCCTACTTTTGTTCGCACAAAACTAAACTATACCTACATACCACGCAATACACCACTCAGACACAATTGAAACAAGAAAACTCAATCTTTATTCCAAGAAAAAGAAAAATTATGCCGTAACCCAGGAATATCGTACAACCGACCACACGACTATCGTACAAACCAACCAAGAAGTATCGTACAACTAACCGCCATTGCGAAAGCACTGAGAGCCCTGTTCGAGTCCGATAATAACTTTTCGAATAGCACGTTCACAAGCCCACCTACACCGCTATCCTCTCCAAGTCATCCTTCTCGATCCACTCGTGCTCGTAATATTCCAATAGGCTGCCCACGAGCGAATCACATCCTGCCCGCTTCATAAATTTCTGGCTTGTGCAGATGATCATGCCTTTCTTGCATCGAGTAAGCATGACATTAGTCCGACGCAAATCGGCGAGGAATCCGAGCGCCGTAGACCGTACGAGTGAGATCACGATGTAATCTTCCTCGTTACCTGCCGCGAACGAACCATAACTATGATGGTCACAAATATATGTTGCGAGAACGAACCTTGAAATGAGTCAACGTTGAAACACTTATCCTCCCAATCGAGCTCATTATGTTTTAAACCCTCCTCGATCAAACTCCGCTGAGCGTCGTACGGGGTGATGATGCGGAATTGCTTATTCTTCGCTTGCAACATGGTAGCGATGCGGAGAATGGTTTGGCACTCTCCAAGGTTCTGCGCACGAGATTGATCAACTGCGAGTGACTGAATTGAAGCGGCTTACCTTCCAGCTAGTTCCATGGAGGAGTTCCTGGCTGGGAATGTTGATAAAATGACAAGCCATCCTCTCGTTCGTGATTGGGTGTTGCGGATTCGACTCGAGTAGGCCATCATACACAGCTTCAGAGATAAACCCTCCAATCTGAGGGGGCATCCTGTCTACAATAAAATGATTAACTTTGGGGTAGGGGAACATTAGGGGAAAGACTTACATTGTGTATTCAGGAAAATGGCATGGTCCTTGAGATGCTTGACCTCGAAGATGCTCTTCAGGTCCTGGATATCATCCTGACCATAGGGTGGCACTGAAGACGTCAGAACGTGTGACGACACGCAGAATAAAGACTCACATTGTTTGTCATCACCAATGAAGCAAACCTTTCTTATGGAGGTGTGAGAGGTAAAGAGAGGGATGTAATCACCAATCTCGATTTGGGACGCTTCGTCAATGACGAGGGTCCTGAGTGGCGCAGCATTAAAACCTCCAAACCTTCGCAGAGCGAAAGATGAGAGCATAGACAAGGTACAGAGAATAACTGGGCTGGACTGGAGCTCCTTAAAAAAACCTGGCGTAGAGAAGTCCTCGGATATGATGATATTGGCCCGAATGTTGGCATACAGGTGCTCGTGCCTAGATTATGTTAGTCTGCCTAAAGGGGAAAGTCCACCAGTGAAAGGACTGACCAGTAATCGAAAAATTCCTTTGAGACGAGAAGCTTCCAATTGGTCAGGCCAAAGTCAGCGAGTTTCTCGGCAATGTTCTTGACGGCAACATTGGATTGGGCAACGAGCCAGATGCCAGAGAGTCCACCGGCAAGGGCAGTCTGAACAAATGAGGCAATGACAGTGGTCTTACCGGTCCCAGGGGGTCCCTGGATGACAGTAAGACGCCCGTCATTCGACCGCTGGAGCATCTGCTTCACAGCTTTCGTCTGGGATGGATTGAGGGGGCGACTGACACGGTCGGCACGGTATTTGACAAGAACCGCATCGTTCGCCTCCTCCGTCCAGGCGGAGGGCCATTGGAAATCATCCTTGGGAGAGGAAAAGAATATCAGCTGAACCCATGGGTTGTCGTGCTCGAGGTTGATGAGACCTTGGAGGATCTCTAGAACCTTCTGAGCACGCTGGACCTCAGCCTGCGTAGGGTCATCACGGCCGACAATCTTGATCGAGCCAATGATCTTGCCAACGAAACTGAGACTGTCATTGGTAGCAAGTTTCGCGGTGCGACCCTGAGACTTGGCAACCTGACCATTGACAGTGAAGCCGCGCCCGGCGCGCCCGCCAATATCAATGAATGCACGCTGAGAAAATTAGTCATCAAGGCACGACGTGGACACGCGAACAACATACCTGATGCTGACCCTTACGAATTTTGTTCTGGTATCGGTCAGCTTGGGCATTGATGTGGTTGTTCCTATGATCGATAGAAGTGGCGAACTGGCGCGTGACCTCGGTCGGCTTCTTCTGCTCGAGCTGGAACGAATCCTTTGAGCTCTTCGCAAGGAATTCCAATGCCTGCGATTACGATCAGCACCATCATTCACCAAAAAAAAAGTGACTTACATCGTCAGAGAGCCGGAAGGTGTCCACTGGGGGCACTTGCGCGAGGCGATCCTCCATGCTTGAGAGTTGCGAGAGATAGTGTGCAATCCATGCACGTTGTGCAAGTGGAGTAATGCCATTCTTAAAGGCGGGGAGAGAGTCGCTGATGGTATCATTGCGAAATGCACTGTTGACGTTTACATCGAGCACGTGGTGAAGATCACCGACAGCCTGTTTAATGGTGGTGAGCGGGGCACGTGTTTTCATTCCTGCGCTTTGGATATCAATCGCATTTGCGATTCGAAGATCAAGTGTTTGAGAGAGAGCAAGGGCGATGGGTGCAATATCGAATGCGTATAAGAATCCGGTTGTGCGGCGGAGGAGGTTCTGTGTCAAAAACACCCGAGCGGCAGTGTTATCTACCTTGCTGACGGGTGTGACAGGGCGTTCATCGTGTTCGTTGCCCTTGCTCTTGTTCAACTCGAAATCGATGATTATAATCGTGGATGCGTCGGCGATGGCAAGCATCGCGAGCTCTCCAGTGTGTGCATATCCGCCAGCAAGGCCCAGGGCACGTCCCTCGTTCCTTTCTAGCAGACTGCGCAGCTGATCTTGTTCCTCGATCAACTTAGATTCAGGGATGATGTGAGCCGACAGCAATCCGCTATCGACTTGAACAAGATTCTGGTAGAATAGCCTTGTTGCTGTGGACATGATGGCTTTGAATGACTTTGGATGATGGTGGTGAGTGGCAATGTGTGACAAGTGGAGTGCAACCAACGTGCAACTCTATTTCAAGGTCTGCAACGAGGCAGGAGGCTCCGAATGTCCTCATGACTAGGTGAGCGCTTGCTGAGCCCTGACTCCCTGGAATTTCCAAGCAGTCCTCGTGGTTCCCAGCCCTTTGACTCCGGCCTTCCGAGTTTTTCCATTGTCTATAGGTATCACAATCTCTCCGCAGCCTTTGCCGCTTTGCCCCAAATGCTGTTCAGACTCTTGCCCGGTCAGCTCTTTTTCTGGCCCCGGAACTCCATGGGAGGATCTAAATGCATCTGTGATTCTTCTCACAGACTCGGTTGGCTGAGTATTGCTGACCACGACTCGCCAAGCTCCGCTAGGCGCGCTATTTGGGGTCGCCATCGATCAGAATGCTGATTGTTACCCACTGTCCCCCCAACAAAGGCGGATGGAAGGAAGATAGCCGTCTTTTGTATTTAGTAAGTGACGGTATCCGCCGAATCGGCAGGCTGACCTCGTAGACTATTGACCAGTCACCACATGCGCCCCGAGTCTGCCTGTTATACTATGCTTATTGTGACTGACATCACCATGCAACGTGAAAAACATACGATAATGCCCAGCTCTGCCTCGACACCATGATGTTATGCTCAAGTCCAGTACTCGTCAATGGCGCCCAGATTAGTGGCAGCGCTAGTTGTTCAAATCATCGGCTAGCTCTGTCCACATTCTAAGAGTTTCCAAGTGGGTGGGGTTCTACCGTATAGAGGGCTTGTGCAGTAGTACACCACCCACCGATACTTCATACTACTACGTGACTCTCGCCGCGTCAGTGTGTATTGCTGTGGAGCAGTGACAGATTTCGGGCGGTCAGTACGCAGTGCCCGACCTTGACACCGAGTGACCTCCTGGAGGTTTGACTGTCGTGTGCGTTTTATGACACCAACGCGTACGGCAAGTACAAGTTCTGGGCCATATGCAGGTGGTTCAATATGAGTCTCTATACTACGTAGACCCTGACTTACAGCATGTATATACATCAATTGCCATATAATACAAAATGCAGTGCAATATGCGACAAGAAAGTCCCAAAACTTAACCAAGAATTGCGATGTAAATATTTCAAATCATCGTAAGATGCCATTGACTATATCACGACCGTCCAACCAGGAATCAGGGCCCATGGTAAGAGCAAGCTGCCCGACCAGCGTGTCTGCTGCTTTACCCTTCGTAACGAAATCACGGTTCGTGCAAATGATCATGCTTTTCTTGCATCGTGTCAGCATGACGTTCGTCCTGCGCGAGTTCTTCAAGAACCCTACGCCCTGGGTACGGACTAGAGAGACGATTATGTGGTCTTCCTCGTTTCCTGCGGTGAGTGTCAGCCAGCTCCTTCCAGCATGTTGAGGAAACTACTTGCCTTGGAAGGAGTCCACGTTGAAGCACTTGTCTTCCCATGGAAGCTCCGCTAATTCAAGCTGCTTTTCTATCGTAGACCTCTGACCGTCATATGGGGTGATGATCCTGTACTGCTTGCCCTGGTTTTTGTATATACGAGCGAGGTGGATAACCACGGATATCTCTTTTTGGTTCTAATGCAAACGTAAGGCAGGCATATCACGGCGTGAGGAGAAGGAGCGTACTATCCAGCTCTTTCCTGATTTCTGCTCTTGGCCCCTTTTGATATCCAGGAAACGACATGCTGCCTTGCTAGTGATGTCATGCACGGTCATCAACTTCTGATTGTATACATGACGGGAAATGAAGCTGCCAATGACGAGTGGCATGCGGTCTGCATGATAAAGTTGAAACAACGAAGAGATAAAGTCGAGATACGAGCTTACACTGGGTATTCAAAAAGTGTGCCCGCTTTCGGAGGTGCGGGAACTCAAAAACACTTCGTAGCTGCCCAATGTCATCTTGACCGAATGGTGCCACTGATATCCAAGTCAGTGCAAGTCAACGATGGAATAACTACCCGGATCTCACGTTGTTTGTCGTCACCTATGAACACCATTTTTTGGAGGCTGTGCTGGTAACGCTGAAGCAGCGGCAGGTAGTCTCCCACCTCGATTTGACTTGCTTCGTCGAATATCACGGTTTGAACCGGAACTTGACGAGTAAATTCTTCGATACGAGGATTGCACAGCATGCTCAATGTACAAAGTATGACTCTTGTGTGTTTGTTTGTCTGTTCGTTGAGCAAAAGCCGGCTAACGGCAACAGGCCCGCCACCAAACTTGTCGGATCGTATAAAACAATGTTCCAGTCTCTCGTAGAGGTGTTCATGCCTGAGACACAAAGACTCAGTATGACGGAGAGGCGAGGAAGGCGCGACATACCAGTCGTAATGAAAGTCCTTGGACACAAGAAGCTTGAAATCACGGAATTCAATCTTGTCAAGCTTTTCTGCGATATTCTTGACGGCAACATTGGACTGCGCCACAAGCCAAACCGTACGCTCCATAGGGCCAGTGTTGATCATACTGTTGACACCAGCCGCTATGACTGTTGTTTTGCCAGTGCCTGGAGGACCTTGAATAAGCAATACACGATCCCTGTCCGCTTGCGATATAATTCGCTCCACTGCTTCATACTGCGAGTGGTTCAATTGGCCGTTAGGATAGTAGACGAACGACGCGGTGGGAGCATCCAGGGGCGGCCATGAGATGTATAGTGACGGCGCCCAGATACTACAGAAGAATGGATGTTCGGTCAACGTGATGGTGCCTTGAAGCGCCTTTAGCACTACATCTTCTTTGACTGATTCAGCGGCCGTCAAGTCTTCTTTCCCAAAAGTGGTCACGGAGAGGACCTTGCCCGAAGGATTTACCACGCCTTGAACGTTAATGTGAGCCTGTTTTCCATTTATTCGCCCCGCACGACCAGTGATCGTTGACCGCTGATCGCCGTTCAGCGTTTCGATGTGGATGACCTGTAAGTGTGAACGTTCAAAGTTAATGACATGACGTCTCATGGATGTACATACTTGAGTTTTAGACTTCATGATACGCGTACTGAAGCGAGTGCACTCGAGGTTGATATTGCCCTTCTGAGACTTAAAGTCTGCTTTGACAGTGTTGACGACTTTCGTTGGCTTCAAAGACTCCAAAATTTCAGCATCACGAGAAATCTTGGCTAGGGCGCTCAGATGCTACATTATGAATTAGGATGTGTTTATGACGTGACGAAGATTGCATACTATATCTGGCATCGTGTCTGTGTCGATTCGAGATATGGCAGCAAATCTAAGCGTCATGTCATCAAATGTGGTAGTGCGACATGCTGCCCAAGCCTGGAGTGCCACATCCTTCGTTGCTGCGTCCCCTTCTCTATGAGCGAACAGGGATTTTACGTTGTCCTTCTGGAGTAAGACCTCGCCACCCAAGGCGTTCATAATTGCCTGGAGCGAGCGCCGATCACTGGTAGTCACCGACAGGATGTCAACTGCGCCATTGATACGAAGCGAGAAGTCTTGGAAAAGAGCAAGTGCGATCCTGTCTATCCTGTACCCATAGAGCTTAATGCCAATGTTACACAAAATTTGGTCTTGTATGAGGATACGTCCTCGGGAAACAACAGGTTGTTGTTCCTGGCCCTTCTTCTTCTTCTGCTGCTGCGAATTCTGTTTATTCGCAGCAAAGAAGTGGATGACGAGCGCTCTGGTGGGCGTTGCAAATGCTAAAGACGAAAGAGTACAGTCGGGGCGATACGTGGCTGCCACACCAACGGAGGCGTCGGGAGCTGAGTTGATAAGACGCCGCAAGGCTGGAGAAGAAATATTGTTCTCGTCGACGTCTTCAACGATTATGGGCTCATGATCGGCCTTATAAACGTTCTGTTGCAGAGAGAATATCGTGTGGGTCATGAGTGTAAAGGATAGAGAGGGAAAGCGCACGATGTCAACGCGCTGAAAGTGAGGATGTAGGAACGTGATCCAAGACCACAGCTATTTATTGTTGGGTGAGCGTCTACTGTGAATGAATGGTCTCGGCGTTTTACAGCAAGTTAGCAGTGAATGGGAGACGAGGAACCACGCATAGGCTGTGCTTGTCCAATAACAAGACACTGAATAGGTACTTTGTGTGTCCATTATCCCAGAGTGACTAGTTTGGCCTGTCATTCGACACCCTTCAGCGTTATTTTGGATCCAACTTGTAGGTGCAAACAACACTGAGCTGAATTTGCGCGCAGGTAATTGGAAGGCAGTGTGATCAGTCAATTTGAAGAAAACATCAGTGACCAAATTCAACACAGCCACGCCTGCTCTCTTCTTTTCCTTCACATGGCAACTCCTGTAATTGTCGGTGTCGGAGCTATCGCAGCTGCTCTCGTCGGTCGACATCTTGTGCGCAATGGTATTATTGGAAAGCGGGCAGCAGACCAGTGGGTAAAGGGTGGTTTCAAAGCGAAAATGGATCGCAAGGAGGCTATCGCAATTCTTGGGCTAAAGTTTGCACTTTCAGCATGTTCTATCACCTAGTGTCTGACGGCAGTGCCATTTTCAGAGACGGCGTAACACTACGCAACAAGTTGAAAGATGCCCACCGTCACATCATGCTCGCAAATCACCCTGACCGCGGGGGTTCGCCATACATGGCGAGTAAAATTAACGAAGCTAAAGACCTCTTAGACAAGACAGATGGAAAGTCGAGATAACTTTTAAATCTGGTTACTCATGGTACCTGTAAGTCATCGTCAAGCTCTTGAACGGGGATAATTACTCAGATATCTCTCAAGTCTACTCTGTATTTTTATCCCATTTATATATCCGTCATAATGAATATCATCACTGGTTCCTTTGGTCCTGACCCGCTATACTGCCTGCCGTCTACTTCTTAGAGCCCCTTCACATATATATCAAAAATCGAGGCAGCTACCTTGTCCTGCATGCAACCTGCATGTCGAGGAGCTGACCGGCTTACTAAGCAGTGCCTTTCATTCTGTGTTAATTTATCAATCTCGTTCTGCTTGCGTTCTGCATTAAGCCACAACCAAAATGTATGTAACTCAATGTTTCCTTGTCACTTCCCTGCACGCATTCGTGACCTCCAAAAGACCATACCATGACTGGCATGTCCGTGCAAAATATCATCGGTGTCCCTCTCCAGGTGGTCCCGGTGTTAATGTTCCAGTGGAACATCTGACCATCCACTGTTGTCCATGTATCATAGCATGTGTGCAATACATGCTCTTCTTGCACTCATGTCGCCTCAATTGGAAAGGGTCTGCCTACAATTTGAACCTGCGCTCCGTGTATCTCATCAGTGCTTCGACGGTGCGGGGGTTTGTTTTATTTTTGACATAGAAACGCGGATGCACGAAGCCCTTCCTCTCATTCGGGATACTTGCTGACAATGCTTTCTGCCATGATGTAGCTCATGACGGCGGTGGAATGACATTGGGGAATGGGAGCTATCGCACAATTCCAGTGGGTCACGACGATATCTATCCGCTTCCCCCCATCCACCAGCTTGTAAAATGTCTATCGCACAGCTGCCGTACTCCGTCTTGCGGCAGATCTTCTCAGCGACTTCTTCCTGCTTGAGATATTCCACCACTACGTTCTCATATTTCCCTATTGTGTATGCATCCATGTCATGTGTCACGCTCGCGAGACAATGTTTCGAAATGACCAGGCAAAACATAATGAGAACTATCGAGTCAGGGACGCTTCGAGAACTTAAACACAACAGCATCAGGTATACACGTAGCATCACATACGTGTTCACGTAGCAGATCACAGACACACGATCCTTTCGATCGGATGAGGAAACATGAATGGAATGTAAGCGCGTAATCTCGGCAAATATTGCTCTCGGTCAAAATTATCCACAATCAACCTGAGATTAGGTACCACCACAGGCAACAACGAACCAGCAGGATATTGATTACACATAGGAAAACACTCGCGAGAGACATTAAAAAAACTCAAAGAACTTGCGCAGGCGACAAGACATGTAATGACACAACAGACGTCCCATCTTCTGCAAGCTCGCGATCTGAAATCACGAGCGACACAAGTGGGGGGCGAGACGCAGCTTAATTGACGACTAAGGAAGAAACGGAAGCCATACTTAACAACAGAGATACAGGTAGACTGGTGACCAGTCTAATTAAGACACAGGGAGGAGCCCTGACTTACAGCATGTATATACACCAATTGCCATATGATACAAAATGCAGTGTAATATGCGACAAGAACGTCCCAAAACTTAATCAAGAATTGCGATGTAAATATTCCAAATCACCGTAAGATGCCATTGACTATATCACGGCCGTCCAACCAGGAATCAGGGCCCATGGTAAGAGCAAGCTGCCCGACCAGCGTGCCTGCTGCTTTACCCTTCGTCACGAAATCACGGTTTGTGCAAATGATCATGCTTATCTTGCATCGTGTCAGCATGACGTTCGTCCTGCGCGTGTTCTTTAAGAACCCTACGCCCTGGGTACGGACTAGAGAGACGATTATGTGGTCTTCCTCATTTCCTGCAGCGACCGTCAACCAGATCCTTCCAGTATGTCAAGGAGCCACTTGCCTTGGAAGGAGTCCACGTTGAAGCACTTGTCTTCCCATGGAAGCTTCGCCAATTCAAGCTGCTTTTCTATCGTAGACCTCTGACCATCATACGGGGTGATGATCCTGAACTGCTTGCCCTGCATGTGGTATATACGAGCGAGGTGGATAACCACGGATATCTCTTGTTGGTTCTAATGCAGACGACGTGAGGCTGGCATATCACGAGGGTCAGAAGGAGAAACGCACTATCCAGCTCTTCCCCGATTTCTGCTCTTGACCCCTTTTGACATCCAAGAAACGACATGCTGCCTTGCTGTTAATGCCGTGCACGGTCATCAACTTCCGATCGTATACATGACGGGAAATGAAGCTGCCAATGACGAGTGGCATGCGGTCTGCATGATAAAGTTGAAACAATGAGGGGACGAAGTCAAGGTACGAGCTTACACTGGGTATCCAAAAAGTGTGCCCGCCTTCGGAGGTGCGGGAACTCAAAAACACTTCGTAGCTTCCCAACGTCATCTTGGCCGAATGGCGCCACTGATATCTAAGTCAGTACAGGTCAATGATGGAATAGCTACCAGAGTCTCACGTTGCCTGTCATCACCGATAAACACCATCTTTTGGAGGGTGGGCTGGAAGCGCTGAAGCAGGGGAAGATAGTCTCCCACTTCGATTTGACTCGCCTCGTCGAATATCACGGTCTCAACCGGGACTTGACGAGTGATTTCATTGATACTAGGATTAGACAGCATACTCAATGTGCAAAGTACGACTCTTGTTCGTGTGTTTGTGTATGCGTCGAGCAAAAGGCGCTCAACGGCAACAGACCCACCGCCAATCATGTCGGATCGTATAAAACAGTGTTCCAGTCTCTCGTAGAGGTGTTCATGCCTGCAACACGAAAATTCCGTATGACGGAGATGTGAAGAAGGCGCGACATACCAGTCATAATGGAAGTCTCTGGATACTAGAAGCTTGAATTCACGGAAGCCAACCTTGTCAAGCTTTTCTGCGATATTCTTGACAGCGACGTTCGAATGTGCTATAAGCCAGACTGTGCGATCCTTGTGCCCAGTCCTGACGATACTGTCGACACTGGCCGCTATGACTGTTGTTTTGCCAGTACCAGGAGGACCCTGAATAAGCAATACACGATCTCTGTCCGCATGAGAAAGGATTCGCTCCACTGCTTCATACTGCGAATGGTTTAATGTACCGCTCGGATTGTAAACGAACGGTGTGCTGGAAGCATCCTCGGTTGGAGGCGGCCATGAGATCTTTAATGACGGTGCCCAGATACTACAGAAGAATGGACATTTGGTCAATGTGATGGTGCCTTGAAGCGCCTTTAGCACGACATATTCTCTGTATGATTCAGCGGCTGTCATGTCTTCTTTCCCGATGGTGGTCACACGGAGGACCTTTCCCGAAGCATGTACAGCGCCTTTGACGTTGATATAAGCCTGTCTTCCATCTATTTGCTGTGCGCGACCAGTCATCCGTTCTCCGTTCTGCGTTTCGATGTGGATGACCTGTAAGTGCAAACATTCAGAGTCGGACGCATAATGTCTCATAAACGTACATACTTGATCTCTGTTTTTCATGATACGCGTTCTGAAGCGAGTGCACTCGAGGTTGAGATTACCGCCTCTGGAGATGCTTAAGCCATCTGTGACGTTGTTGACAACTTTCGTTGGCTTCAAAGACTCCATGATTTCAGCGTCACGAGAAATCTTTGCCAGGTCACTCAGGTGCTGTAGGCATTGTGGATCAGAGGGAGAGGGTAGGTCGAGAAGATGATAAATATTACATACAGCATCTGGTATCGTGTCTGTGGCGATTCGAGATAGGCGAGCAAATCTGGACGCCATGCAAGGAAATGCAACAGTGCGACATGCTGCCCAAGCCTGGAGCGCCACATCCTTCGTTGATACGTCCCCTTCTCTATGGGCAAAGAGAATTTTCACGTTGTCCTTCTGGAGTAAGACCTCGCCCCCCAATGCGTTCATAGTTGCTTCGAGAGAGCGCCGAGCACTCGAAGACACCGGCAGGATGTCAACTGCGGCATTGATCCGAAGTGAGAGGTCCAGGTGGAGACCAAGTGCAATCCTATCCATCCTATACCCATAGAATTGGATGTCGGGATCACATAATATTTGGTCTTGTATGAGGGTGCGCCCTCGAGAAACCGGAGGATGTTGTTCCTGGCCCTTCTTCTTCTTCTTCTTCTTCTGCTGGTGCTGCGGATTCCGTTTCTTTGCAGCAAGGAAGTGGATGACGAGCGCTCTGGTGAGCGTTGCAAATGCTAAAGACGAAATAGTACAGTCGGGGCGATATGTGGCTGCCACACCAACAGCAGCGCCTTCAGCTGAGTCGATAAGGCGCCGCAAGACTGGAGAAGAAACGCTGTTCTCGTCGATGTCGTCAACGATTATGGGCTCATGATCGGCCTTATAAACGTTCTGTTGCAGAGAGAATATCGTGTGGGTCATGGGTGTAAAGAATAGAGAGAGAAAGCGCACGATGTCAAAGCGCTGAAAGTGAGGATGTAGGAACGTGATTTGAGGCCACAGCTATTTATTGCTGGATGAGCGTCTACTGTCAATGAATGGCAATGGCGTTTTACAGCAAGTTAGCAGTGAGTGGGAGACGAGGAACCACGCATAGGCTGTGCTTGCCCAAGAACAAAACACTGAATTGTTATTTTGTGTGTCCATTATCCCAGAGTGACTAGCTAGTTTTGCCTGAAATTTAGCGTCATTCAACACCTTTCTGTATAGGTGCAAACAACATGAATATTGAGCTGAATTTGCGCGCAAGCAATTAGAAGGCAGTGTAGTCAATTTCAAGAACACGCGCAAAACACGCGGATATCGTATTCAGCACAGCCACGCCTGCTCTCTTCTTTTCCTTCACATGGCAACTCCTGTAATTGTCGGTGTCGGAGCTATCGCAGCTGCTCTCGTCGGTCGACATCTTGTGCGCGATGGTATTACTGGAAAGCGGGCAGCAGACCAGTGGGTAAAGGGTGGTTTCAAAGCGAAAATGGATCGCAACTTGAAGGAGGCTATCGCAATTCTTGGGCTAAAGTTTGCACTTTCAGCACGCTCTATCACCTAGTGTCTGACGGCAGTGCCATTTGCAGAGACGGCGTAACACTACTCATAGTACCAGTAAGTCATTACCAAGCTCTTGAACGGGGAGAATTACTCAGATATCTCAAGTCTACTCTGTATTTCTATCCTATCTATATATCCATCATAATGAATATCATCACTGGCTCCTTTAGTCCCGACCCGCTATACTACCTGCCGTCCGATTCTGCTTCTTAGAGTCCTTTCAGACATCAGAAATCGAGATGGCAGCTTACCTTGTCCTGCATGTGTCGACCGGCTTACTAAGCAATGCCTTTCATTCTGTGACGGTTGTCGACGACTTGCTTCGATTCCAAGCGCTCCTAAAAACGTCATGGACACATCAGAGCTCGAGCCCTCAAAGCTCGGTACGAAAGAACAGTAGGCGTGTTCAACCTCTGTAGAAACCTTGTGGGTCCCATCGCTCATCGATAATCAGCTGGGATAACGTTTACGAAGAAGAATTGGAGAACTTCAGTGAAAATGGTGACGAGGGTGAAATATGGTGCGTATTCACATCATTTCCATTGCATCCATACTTCTGGTGCCTAGGTTCGGCAAAAGGGCGATGAATGAGATGGTTAAATGGGTTAATCAACACGCCCCTCCACGCCCTGATATATCAGTCCTTGAAGTTGGAAGTGGGAACGGTGCACTATTATTCGCGCTTGCGGAGGGACGTGGAGAAGCGTGCTATCCAGCACGTCGACTCCTAGGAATAGATTATAGTGAAGGAGCTGTCCAGCTCGCTCAATCGGTGGCGCACTCTCGGAATCTTACGGCCATTACGTTTAGAGTGTGCGATTTCCTGCACGAGGACCCACCATTACTCGCAGATAATCAGAAAGCTGACCAGAACGGAGCTTGGGATCTTATCCTTGATAAAGGCACATACGATGCCATCGCGTTGATGGAGAAGGATGAAAATGGAAGGATCCCAGTAGAAGGTTATCCGATACGTATCGCGAAGCTCTTGAATCCAGGCGGACATTTTCTAATTACATGTGCGTATGCATCGTACCACTTGGCTGGCGAAACTGAATAAGGGCCCTCTAATCACCCCAGCTTGTAACTTTACCGATTTTGAGTTACAATCAAAGTTCATTACCGAAGAAACCGGCCTGCAGTACCAGTATGTGGCGCACATTTCATAACAAAACTGGCAGATGCTGATATTCTCCCAAAAGTTCTCGTATAGAGCACCCAACTATTTCATTCGGTGGGAGCATCGGAAGTGCATGTTCTAGTGTGGCATTCACGAAATTTGCGTAATTAAGCATTGCTATATTCTGGGGATATGATCCATCCCAGTCTGTAACGTATCTTTTGCCACTGAGCAAGCCCAAGTCAAGAACCCATCCTCTCCTTTGAACGTATTAGACATGAAGAACACCAATCCAAGGCCCAGGTTCTCGATCCTGGATGCCTTCAAGAAGATCTCCTCGAGTGATCCACGGTTCCTCATGGAAGGATAGTCGCCAGAGCCATTGCTGAGCATCGGTGATGAAACCTGGCTAGCGATAAACAGCTGTATGAACAACTCTTTCAAGAAAGTATGTGGCTGTGGCTTGAGCACCGTAAAGTCCACAGGCTGTAAGATCCTCATTTCAGCAACTCTTTCCATCAACTGCGCCTAGGCTCACCTTGAAGATCGTCAGCGTACAACAATCTTTTGCTATCCACCATGCATATGCTTTGGCGACGTTCTTCATTCGCAAAGGCGACATGGATTTAATATCAAACCCTACATCGTTATCTTTCAGACTCTTGATTACCTCTACCCCACCAACGCTACTTTCGCCCAAGTCCCGAAGAAAGTCCCATAAACAGAACTGTAACGTGATCTTGTACGAATGCGAACGCTGCGACAGGTGCTGACAGACGAGTGTGTAATATGGGTTATAAGATTTTTCCTGTGAAATTGGTTCAGCCAACGATGGCGATGCAAGATCCTATGAAATCACGTACATTTCCACAACAATGCAGGTTTACTCTAATGATCTCGCGTTGTTGCACTTCTGTGAGGCCGAGTTGCGCAAGTCGTTCGCAAGCGTCTAGATAATCCTGCAAACGGGAAATGAGATTTGATAGCAGGGATGTGACGTCGATACATACATCGCTGCTCATGAGCACCACAAAAACACTTCGACGAATATCTGTGTTCATGCCCTGCTTCCTCGCGAGCTTTAGAAGCGCGGCAGTGCTAACGTCACCTGTCTCCGGTTCCCCGCCATGCTGGGGAACTTCGTGTGGCTGATCGGCCAGGGGATCTCCGCCCCAAGCGGCACCAATGAGCCACCACTTTCCTTTGCTTTCCGCCGAATGGAGATCCTCCAAAGTTACGCGTAACGGCTCGTGCGCGAGAACTGCATCTGCCTCAGCGCCATCTTAAAGAACCCAACGGAGGAACGACCTACCGTGCTTCTTTTTTCCCAACCCTGAGAGGAACTTCTTCATCCGCTCGACGGCATCGCCCCCCTGATGCTGTGTTGCTGTCTTCTTGATTTTATTGTTCTTCAAGTTATTTAAGGTCTCGGTCATGAAACGCGTGCGTGAACTGTGTGTCGCAGTGAGAAGACGGTAGTAAAGATAATGAGATGTGGTAGTACCTCATAGTGTCAGCCTGTCCGGTGACCCGAGATTGTGCTAAAGTTACGATGTCCTTCAATGCCATAGGATCATCTTGTCGAAGTTGTTGGCCGGAACCTTGCACACGGTCAAGATGCGACGAGAATAGATACTATCAAACTTACTTCGAAGAAGTTTTAGCAGAAGTTCTACCCGGAACTCAGATAGGTCTTTATGCAAAAGGCCGCGGATGATATCATAAATGAGAATGCACGAAATGACTTGAAAGTTGTACAGCTCTGACAAAAGCACGATGAGGTTGGAACACTCTTTTCCTAGGTCTTCAGGGACTTCCGTCGAGTTGGCTGACTTTTCCTCCACCAATGCGAGGTGTTGTTCGTACGAGGACACTGCGTTCTGAACGAAAAACGCCGCTGAGTGTATGACATGCATCAGCTCAGGTGGTAGAAGGTCATTTCACAAGACACGTACCAAACGCAGTACCAATCAATTTATGTAGGCTAGATATAAACGCGGCGTGGAGGACCACGTATGAGTCCAGAAGGGTTGAGTGAGATGATATGCCATCAATGATGAGGTTGGTGAGGGTTGAGGTGACGTCTGAGGGGGAAAATATGTGCCACATTCAGTGCAGACAAAATAAGCACGAACCATGTCGGCGGTGGTTGCGGTACACATCTTCAATGCTATCTAGAATGGTTGCAATGTTTTGTTCAGACATTCTAAGGCGAGATAAAATCAGTATAAACCACGATAATATAATAAGATATTACCTGTTTATCAGACCTTTCAGCTGGCGAGTGAGTTTGAGTTGTTCCTCTGTTTCATTTGTATCGCCATTGGCTTGTTTCCTCAATCCCGGTGGGATATAACGTCCTGTGAAGAAATATGGATTCCAACCCAAAAATCATGCATGTAGGGAAACTGACCAGCAGCTTTAGGTTGAGCGCCAGAAGGCTCGCCTTCTTTCGTCTCCATCATCCGATAGTCATCATCTTCTACTGAATCATCATCTTCTCCAGCCTCACTCCCGTCGTTTTTATTGAGTTCGTCAAGGCCACCCCATTCCTCATCGTCCCAAGATCTGTCACTTTGGTCTGCAGATGTTGATTGATTCTCATCCTCCACTTCGTCATCCAAACCCGAGTCCTATGTGGACTCAGACACAACACAACGCGTAGCTGCAAAGGAGACTTACTGGCATCTCAGTCATGATGTTTTCTGTAAAGTCAAACAGATCTGTAGAACTATGAGATGTATTTTCTAGTAAAAGATGCAATGAAGCATACCTCCTAGTCCATCCATATCATCATCCTTGCGGCGTGAACCACCGCCAGCATACCCCAGCTTTGCTTCAAGGTACGCGATATATGCATCCTCTTCCTCTTCTTCGCGATTTCGAGGGCCCGTAGATGCAACTTTACGGGGTTTAGCAGCCGATTTATTTACGAGTTTCTCAAGCGCAGTCACGGTGGTTTTGAGTTTCTGCTTCGGCGTAGACTCGGTGGTAGTGTGCGGTTCCTCAGGTCCATGACGCGGTAATACCTTGCGGGCGGCTGCATTACGAAGCACTGATGCAGGTGGTCGAGAAACCGACTCTTGTGATGTCTTCATGCGCTTTCTCTGCGGTGAATTGACGTGTTCTTCTTCCGTCTTCCGTTTGGCTGAGTGAGCGCTATGTATGAAGTGATCCGCCTTTCTCTTTTTACGATCCGTTCGCTCTTGCTTTCGCGCATCCTTGCGTGATGCATGGGAACGACCACTTTTGTGTCGATGAGAGCTCTGCTCTGCATACATCGTCACGACAGGCTAAGAAACGAATTCTACATGAGCTTACCTGAGGCATTGATCTGCTCGAGTAAAGACTTGGGCAAGCTGATGCCATGTTGGCGTCTCCGATCACCCCCCGGCCGCATTAGAATTGAAGGAATTTTTGAGGTGTCATACTGAATAGGAAGATGATCGGATGGTTGTTTGCGCTTGTTGAGCAGCGCCTTTAGGATCAAATACGGATAAACAATATCCAAAGTGATCTACTACTTAGTACCTTAGTAACGTCCATGAAGTAAGTAAGTATAAGTACAGAGAAAGTTTAACAACAGTGCGTGGTATGGATGGATGAGGGGGATTATGCAAAGTACATAAATGCAGCAGAAGATTATTAACAAGAAAAGAGACATTATCGCGGGTCAATAACTTCTACAACAGATTCAAGAACCACCTTGGGTCGTAACAGTATACGCCGATCTATGCTTTCTTCTGAAGCTGATACGTCGCTCGTGGATTTTCTCGTCGAGCACCGTAGGCCTAGCTCCGTCGTGCACAAAACAACGTCATCCGACGATCTATAGTCTTCAAACGCATCCATCATCTCCTGCCCGTCGAACGGCTGGCCACTATCCGCAGCGATAACCTCAAAGTTCGCCGACATGATCTCCTCCTTCGTCACTTGCGCTAGCCTGCAAGCGGCCTTCGAGATACGTTTGACTTGGGCCCCGAAGCGTGCACGGAAGTTCTCGCGCGAGGCCGGATTGGGCTGCGGATTGGTGCTGCCAGAGATGAGGAAAATGTCTAGCGACCAGCGGAAGATCGTTTCCGTCATCTCGTTGATTGCATATTCATTCAGTTCGGGGTGGAGCTCATGGATGTGTTTATGAGTCAGTGCTCTCCATCGTGACGAGGTCGGCTGAGGCTCTGAAGTGATATGAGTAAATTGCGTGCGACAAAATGTTTGAGGAACCCACCTGAGTGAAACATGTGGGTATAAATCTGGGTCAGAGTGATGTTGGCCTTGGACTGGTAACCGATGCAAAATGACGATAGTGCTCTCGATATGCAGTACGAGATGCAACCCTGGAGAGCTAGCTGAACAAGCATAGGATCTTGGGAGTGATCCCGAGTTGCCAATAATCGACTCAGGGCAGCACCCAACCTCGTGGCAACTTCGGAGGAAGCTTGCGTAACCTTGGCTGAGTTAGGGCGCTGCTTCGAGAACGTGCAAAGCTCTGTGGCAGATGCTGCGAACTGGAGAATTTCAGAGTTGAGATCTTGCACGGCTTGAATGACCTGCGCTCCAGACCACAAATCAATCTTGTTCAGGAAGGTCTCTAAGCTGCGAGACTGGGCTCGCTCTTCCTCGGACACGGTCGACATGTTGTCTGGGTGAGGGTCGCTACCATTGCGGCGATGATTTCCGTTGGTCTGCGATAAGGTATCGTCATGGATCTCTGACCAGTCAGCGCTCAGTCGGATCTGCTGAGACTGGGATGAGTTTGATCGCTGACGTGCGGGATCACGGCTTCGTCGACGATCGATGTGAGTGGAAGGGCGATGACGCTCGGGAGAGTGCCTTTCGCGCTCCTTAAGCACCTGAATCTCCTGGTCTCTGACTTTCAAAATGTCTCTCGTTTCTTTGAGGGCCTTCTCGAGGGTTTTACACCTCTCCTCCCAGCGAGCGACTTCTGCTTGAGTTCTGGAGAGTTCGTTTTTTGTAGCATCGTGTTCACGGCGCATTGAATAAAGAGTAGAGGCTGCAGCAGAGGCGCCAAAAGAGGGATTACAAGAGGACGGATTGTGAGAGTAGTCGGTGCGTTCGGCAGCATCCAACCTGTCACGTAATGAAGCAGACTCCTCGTCTGGAGAAAGGTTTCTCGGTGTCGGGTCTCTCGGCGTCAACGGAAAGGATATGTCAGATGCAGAGTCTTCAGCGCTGAAAGCACTGAAAGGAAAGGAAGGACTAATACGCGAGGCAAAGAATTCGAAGGTTGATTGGTACAAGTCTTTGAGATTCAAGTTAGCGATAGGGAGCATGGCGGCTGAACGGACAACCAAACACCGTGTTGCCCTAATCACTGACTTGATCTATGCGTTAGCGAAATTTTATGGGAGATCATATGAGGTAGATATAATCACTGACAAGTGCCAGGCTCTGCCACAGTGCCAGCTAGTTCCAACCAAATCCCTGGCAAGGATTCCCTGCTTGGGCGATCTCTGCTGTCCCAAGCCCTATTTCCAGCGCAGCACGAGGTTCTTCTTAAGCCTCGAGGCAGTTGCGTTTTTGTTCGTGGAAAGCCAATGGCAGAAGAATGTACGTGATCATCCTCGTGGCAAACTCCAATCATCTTTTTGCTGATTCACTCATTCTAACCAAGCATGCACTGCTGACACGTTGGGATCATCCTCATCGTAGCCTCGTGTGGACTGCCTTTGTTCGAGTCACCCGCCCCCGACTTAGCACGTAGTACATATATGGCCTCATAAACTCATATCTCAGATCAACAATTCGACTTTCTCAACATTATCTGCACCTGGCATGAAGCCAACTTCTGACATGCGAAAGCCCTATGGTGGCTCCTCGCGTGCACTAATCATCGCTCTCGACGTCGGAACCACTTTTAGTGGTGTATCATATGCCCTACTCGAACCTGGCGAGGTCCCAAAAATCCACGGTGTCACTCGGTGAGCATCTCGTTCGAATGACACGTACCCTCTGACAGAAAACGCGTTCGCCCTTGCCCCGGCCAGTTTCCCTGGTCAAGAACATGTAGCTGGCAATTCCAAGATTCCCTCCGTCATGTATTACAATAAGCATGGCAGAGTCATGGCTGCTGGCGCTGAGGCAGACAATACTTCCATAATAAGCCAGGCTGAGGACGAGGAATGGATCAAAACGGAACTGTATGTGTACATTCCTTCCTGTGCGATCAAATTTTGACACTGCTACTTACCAGTTTCAAGCTTCGCCTCCGGCCGAAGAGTATGAAATTGAAAATGAATGGGATGCGTTTGAGTCCGCTGCCACGGCATAAAACTTCCGTTGATGTTTTTGGAGACTTCCTTGCCTATCTCTTCCGCTGCACGAAGAGTTTTATCATAGACACACATGCCAACGGCCAGACCTTGTGGCACCATGTCGAAACCAGCATCGAGTTCGTGCTGAGTCATCCCAACGGCTGGGAAGGTGCTCAGCAGACGAAGATGCGACGCGCTGCCGTGTATGGGGGTTTGATATCTGATACGGATGAGGGCCGAGCGCGAATCCGTTTCGTCACAGAAGGAGAAGCTAGTCTCCACGCGTGTGTCCAGAGCGGTCTCGCTGCCGATGTCCTTTCTGTGTGTATTCTGAACATATCCCACACACGAACTTCTTGTCTGACGTGTCCCCTAGAATCCGTCTAGGCACGGATTCCTTGTAGCTGATGCGGGCGGCGGCACGCTTGATATCAGTTCCTACGCGGTCCGAGGGACCAATCCCCTGGTAATCGAGGAGGTGGCTCCTCCTGATTGTGAGAATGCACTGACGTGTCCTCTTGTCTATTTTCGCATCTGATCGTTTGCTTTGGAAGGTATATTTGCTGGATCAGTCTTCGTCAGCCGAAGGGCAAGGGAGTTCCTCGAAGGTGAACTATCTTTGGTTGCATCATACACAAAGCATCATCTTATCCTGCATGCAGAGAAGCTCAAAGGTTCGAAGTACGGCACTCCCGATTCGATTGATCACATCACGAAACGTTTCGATGAGACCACTAAACGGCTATTCCGAGACAAGAAGGATTTACAATTCGTTCCATTCGGCTCTCCACTTGACAAAGATCTCCCAGCCGGCATCCGTGGAGGTCAGTTGAAACTCGATGGGTAAGTAGGCGAACAAACATCCATCATGAATCCAAAAATAACGCTCAATAGCACGGAGGTGGCAGAGTTCTTCGAGCCTTCTGTGCAGGCGGCAATCACGTCAATAAAAGCCCAGGTTGATGCGTCGCAAGGGATGATCAAAGTGCGTTACTCATCACCAATAACCATGAGACCTTAATGATCGCCTTTTCATAGTCCGTCTGGTTGGTGGGAGGATTTGCGGCCAGCCCGTGGCTCTTTAATCAATTACAGGAACGCCTCGCTCCACTGAAGATTACTGTGAGCAGGCCTGACAGCCAGACGTAAGAGGCTATACGATCATTCCAGTATTTCATCTCTCTAATATCGTACGATCTAGCTCGAAAGCCGTGGCCGATGGTGCACTTGGCTTCTACTGCGATCACCATGTTTCGGCCAGGATGTCGAAATTTATGTATGGGGTGGAGTACCTGCGTGAGTACGATCCCAACGATTCGGAGCACCAGTCTCGGAAAGATCGACTTTGCGAACTTCCTTCTGGTCCTCGGCTTCTGCCCGATGCGTTTGACTGTATCCTTGCTCGAGTATGTGTTTTGTGATTTCACTGAAACGTGGGCTGACTTGACGAACGTGCACAATTTCCAGTGTGTGAAGGTTAAGGAATCCACGGTGTTCTCGCGGAAGTATTGCACGGAACTTACAAACTTATCTACCCTTTCTGTGTTCGAGGTGGAGATATGGTGCTATAGAGGTGGTGACACGATTCCGCAGTGGATTTTACGCCATGCAGGTGGGTATCCCCGAACACGAGCCCGAATGCCGTGCTGATCCATGGTCTTTCATTCTTCTATCGACAGAGGACTATTCGACTTTGTGTGTAGTCCGCGCTGACCTGTCGCTCCTCAGCGGAAGTGCGGAGCCTAAACAAGGCAAGAACGGCAAGACATACTGGACGATCGTGTTCAGCGTTGAGATTCACTTCGGTCTCACCGAATTCAAGGCGCGGATAAAGTGGAATGACAACGTGAGCGATTTCGGTGTGTTTTTTTCCTTACGTGTGCTAAATCGATTGTGATTAGGGAACGATCAAGTAGTATGTGAAAATCCGCATAGAGTTAGTGGCATCTCTAACTTTATCTACAGTGGACCTGCGTCTATCGTGTATAGCGAGAGCGGCCACCGTGCCGACGAAGACGAACCAGACAACTCGGAGGATGACTACGCCCCATCCCGTTCTGGATCCGTTGCGCCGTCACGCTCTCATTCCGTTGCGCCATCACGCTCTCATTCCGTCGCTGCCTCTCGCGCTGATTCTCGCGAGTCGCTAGCCTCAGGTACCAGGACTCCTCTGGGAGCGTCACGAGAGGAGGCCACATTCATAGAAGTCCAAGAGCGTAGCCGGACGAGTGTAGTCGCAACTCAATCATCCGCTTCCAAGGTGTCCACCTCCTCGCCTCCGATCTCAACGCCCACTGAGCGTGGGGTGAGGAGCAACACAACGTCAATTTCTCATCCTGCGCCACCAACACCCACGACTGAACGAAGCATCCGGGAGGTCGAGCGAGAACGGACTGTGTCTACCGCGTCCAAGGTCTCCACAGTAGTTGCGAGCACTGTTGAGCGAGACCGCAAGATCTCTACTGCTTCTAGAGTTTCTGTCTCGACTGTTTCTCATGCAGCTTCTTCCCAACAAACGCTCTCATCCGCTTCCCAGTCTCCCCCTCCAGCTGCCGTCCAGCCTGCACCTCCAGTTACTGTCGAGACCCGCGGACGGGAGGCTGAACCTCCTGCTAAAGGCAAAGGCAAGGGGAAAAATAAAACTTCCAAGACCACCGTACCTCCTTCCCCGATTGACCCAGCTGACACCACCGTGGGAAAGAGTCCGGGCCAGCTCGCAGAAGCCCTTACATCTGTCTGGGGCTCTGCTTCCAAGGCGAATACGCCTGGAGCCTCGCCACTGGTTCAAATCTCTAAATCTCTCGAGCCAATAACGCCGAAGACCGAAGCACCCCCTCCGCTGTCTCACAAAGCTACGCCAAAGACTGCGGAGGTCAAGCTTTCAGAACCACCCACACCTGCACTCGGAGAAGCCCATCACTCGTTGTCTACCACTATCATCTCTGAAGTGCTTGAGGAGACAACGAGGGAGCTCTCGGTTGAGATTACGCAAGAGACAAGGATGGAAGGCCCGCCATCGTCTACCACGCCGGCAGACACAGTTCCTACTGAGTTCATTTCTACGGAAGCTCCCCGGGACCTCGCCGCGATTGTGGAGGTTTCAGAGGTCGTTGCAGAGCAGCATGCGGAGTCAACTCTTACTGTCACAGAGACGCAATCCAATGTTCTGGGTATTGAAGTTTCTGTGCCCTCACTCGAGCTCAATTTTACGTCGGATGTACCATCTGCATCAGCGGATGACACCAATGGCGATGGTGGTTGGGGCCCCGATGAGGCATGGGGTTCCGCTGAACAGACAGAGCCTGTTAGTTCCCCTGCTTGGGGTTCCTCTGGTGGAGGCGGTAGCACCGGTTGGGGCTCCAGTATGAAGGCCACCACCGGATTGGGGGCGTCGAGATCGGGCTGGTCCATACCAGCTGCACCCACTTTTGGCCTCGGCTCTACTTTCGCAGGATTTAGTAATCTCCTCGGCGCTGATGGCAGAAAGAGTTCCAAGTCCTCGCCGAAACCTGGTTCATCCTTACTTCCAGCTGACCACACTTCTTTTGGAAGCCTCGGCTCTCTTGCAGGGTCAATCAATAACCTCCTCGTCGCTGATGGCAAGAAGAGTCCCATGCCCTCACCGAAGCCTGACGCATCCCCGCTTCCACTTCATCACGCTCTTGCCAATGTAGAGGGTGATCCACCGGCTGCTCACGTACAGACGACAGAAGAGCCCCCCGCGCCAGCTGAAGTGCCGACTAATGCGGCGGACGCGGTACCGCCAGCGCCAGAGGAGATAGCACCACCTTCTAACGATGCAGCAACAACTGCAGAGAAGGCGACAGAAGAAAGCCCCCCTGTGGAAACCACCTCTGCTCCTGGAGAGCCGGCCGTCCCGACAGGTGATGGAGACGCTGGTAATGATCCCGAGGAGGAAAAAGAGGAGGTTGAGGATAAGAAAGCGAAGATAAATGCCCCGCCGATGAAACAAAGTAACAGCAAGGGAGCGAAGAAGAAGAAAAAGAAGTAAGGTGCAGGCGCTCGGGTGTCTTACGCAGATCCCCCACTTCGTGATATTGCTCATCATTTACTTTACGTCTGACGAACTTGTGATACTGCTATTCTTGGAACTAATAATTGATACCTGTAGCTTTGAGTCAATAAGCGGGGAAAGAGCGAAATGCGGGCACCAGCACTTGATGACTCGGAACTCCCTCTCTAGGAGACCTCGGTTCTAGCCTTGCAAAATCAAACAGGAACGGCGACATGATACGAAATATTCTTCCACTCGGCATGTTCTTCAGTGAGTAGTGGTATGGAAAGCGTACTACGAGCCTCCTTGAGCGCTGAGAGGTGCTACTAGTATAGCATCAGTCGCATGAGAATATTTTTGTGAACTCAACACTCTACTCTGAAGGAACGACTGTCTTCAATTCTATTCATGAGGCCTGCATATGACATACAGGTCCCAGGAGACTAACTCGACACAGACAAATCCTGTGACAACTTGATTAATTCTTGCTCAAGTGTTACACAAATTAAATGCTGCAAGATTTGGGTAGCTTCTCTCTAGGATTCTACTAGGCATAGGCAGTTGTCTTGAGTTTACTGTTTATTCGAAACCATATCATTTTATTAGCAGACTTAGATATCGGAGATCTACCTATTATTAATTCTGCCATCTGTCACACTGGCAGAGCATAGTTCTGCCCACAGCACTAGACCGTGTGCACGTCGATGAGGAGCAAAGTCCACCAAAAATCCGCTTAGAAACGACTGTGGGATGAGGGTAATGCGCGTTCCGAAAATAACAGTCACCTGGGGAGCACTCTCCTTTGAATTTCAAATATCTCTGAGCTTCAGCTGCTGAGCGCTGATCTTCCAGTATCCAACTTCGCCCATGCACGATGAGACTCTGAACTTCTCTCAGCATCCATGAGGCCCCTGAGCTCAGCTCCAGGGATCGTCGTGTCGCCTATCGTAGGCTGTATGCAACAACGGGTTAGAAATTGGATTCAAACACATTACCAACATTTCCTATACTAATTGCAAGAGAATGATGTCAGGGACGGAGCAAGCCAATCCTGAGGTCTGCTGGCAATCTGCTGGCAACGCAAACGTCATCTGATGGTATTCAGGACATAAAAGCGAGCTGTCTTCCTACCGTCCCCTTCAGATTTATTTTTGAAGCCCATATCACATCTCACAAAGAATGCATCTCTCCTTCCTCCTCGCCGTTGTTGCTGCCTTCAAGTTGACAGTGTCTATGCCTGCCATCGGTGCTGACAGTCAATGTCCCACCTTCTGCGGCGACACCGGCAGCGAGGGAGGTTGCTACTCTGGCTTTGAATGCAAGGTAGCACTAATTGACCCCAAAATTGTGAGTATGAGTAGTTTTCATAACCCCGTGACTCACTAGCGTAGTAGCATTAATGTGTACGCATATGTGTGTGAGCGATCCACTGAGTGACAGTAAATTACTGTAAGTCACTAGGCTAGTGAGTCGTGTTTCTGTCTTCGCATTGGTGCGATGTCACGGTACCCGCGGTTGACGGCACGATATGGCGCTGGATCAGTTCAATTATTACACACACAAAATATGCACACACACAGTAAGGATTTTCACACATACTATTAGTTACCACAAGTTCGTGCATCCCCACATCTCGTGCATCGTTTAAAACAACGCTTTTCTACTACAAATATTCAAACTAATACATGCATATGCAATCATA